>BMAW01012553.1:118193-135999 GCA_019974015.1 Nephila pilipes | reverse complement strand
TATGTGTGTGTGTGTGTGTGTGTGTATGTGGGTGTCTTTAAGATGCAAATGCGATTAGCACAATCTTGTTTGCCTCATCTGAATTAAGCTTGTTTTCGCTCCATGTTATTGAAAGTAACCTTAGTCAGAACACCAATTTAAAGTAGCAAAAAGATGTAATATTAATATTATATCCTGAGTTCCATATTGTGCTGCACTATTGAAATAAATTTTTGAAAGCAACATTTTTAATGTACTTTTTATTTTTTTTTTTCGATGTATCCTTTTTTTTTTTTTCATGTGTACAGTATGCTCTACACTTTCGTTGCTGTACGAGTAACTGTAATGTCTTCTATAACCCATATTCTCTTTTCGCATTTACTTTCTATACATCTAATTCTACGTGTAATATGTACCATACATACATTGTCTACCAAATTGTTAAAAAAAATGACTTTTGAGTACTCTACAGTAAAAAAAATACGGATTATTGAACTGTTATATTTTAAGTAACCAGTTTACTGAATTATGTAATACAGTTATAAAGAGCACAAGTTTATGTGTTTTGTAGTTACATGAATCTATATTAATATTATATAACTTTTTGTGGTAAAGAGTGATCCGATTATGGATAAACACAAACTAGAACACTCATTTTCAAATTAAACAAGAAAACCCAGTTTTATTTTTATGATCTTCACATTACTCGTACAGCGGAAAATATCTCATATTTTCTGTTAAGAATTTTAGGAAGTTAGTATAAAAAGATTGAATGAGCATAATTTTAATTAATATCATTAACGTTTGTACTTTTTAAAACTGGAAAAGTACTGAAAAATCTGTAATGAGGTAGTTGGAATCGTGGAAAAGAAGTAATTCAATTTTTATGCCACATGCTAACTTAAACACCAAAATATGACGAAGTGAAATGTCTAACTTCACTAAATTAGTTCAAGCCATTCAAATGCTTGAAATGAATAGTATTTCACGTGAGTGGGTTTATTTTCGAGAACGAAACCTCTAACAAGTCTAAGAGGGAAAAGAAACTGTAGCGATTGAAAGGTCTATAAATAAATATAACTGAAGAACAGTATCGATTTGTATTTTATTGTATGAATGGGGGATGAAACTAAGGAATCAAAACACAGAGCTTATCGTGAGAGTTTTGTCAAGGAAAAGTTAATCATAGTTCTATTAATATATATTTATTTATACTTATTTAGAAAGGTATTTTTTATATTGTGGTAAAACGTATTATAATTAAACCCAATTTAGAAAAAAATAAAGGTTATTTTTGTTAAAAACAAGGCTACACACAGGTTAAAACCACTTTAGGGGATTACAACTTTTAAAAAAGAAAATCTCTATATGAATAATTAATCTCGTTTAACACTCATTATTATTATTATTATTTTTTTTTTTTCATTTGCTTCCGTCTCAGAAATTCTACTCTGTTCTAAAATAAGCACAAACCAGTGACATTTAAAAGAATTACAATTTAATCGTACGTATTTTTAATTTTTTTGTCTTTGTTTTTCTCACCTAACCTATGTTTCATTTTTCGATTATCTTCTTGAAGATTTATATACAATAGTATAGGATATGTAACAAACGAAGGTACCAACTTCCATTCATAATGGTTTTAGGTGTTACGAAATACAGAGCAACAGTACCAATCAGACATTGTACCAAGTATCATTTGACTTGAAGAAGTGAGGCAGTAGGGATAGTGGATTTGTCACATCATTTTCCACTTGGTTTTCAAAAAATTGCTACACATTTGATTCATCGGTAAATAATACCGCACTCCTTTATTGTTCTGTTTAGTTCTGATATTATCTGGATGAAGTCAATCATTTTTTTTTCATACTTGAAGTGAATCTAGGTTTCCTAATAGGTTTATATGATAATAAGCCAAAATCTGTAGCCAAAAGGTCTTGAAATAGTACTCAGAGTGATATTGATGACCTTTGCAGCCATAGTAAGCCTAATGTTTTTAAAGGAGGTTATTGAATATCATACGACATGATCAATATCATGTCGTATGATATTCTTTTCACATGAACATCCTGTACAAGTATTTATCTTCATCGACCCTGTCTCTTAAGGTTCATGGGATTTCCCAAAATTTCAAGTATACTGACAACTTGATGAACAGTTGTCTTACTCATATTTACTCTCGAACTTATTTCACGTTCAGAAAATCTAATTTTATGTCGGGTTGCTATTTCTGCCTTTTTTGAGACAGTAGGAGCGAGAGAGTGGAGGCTTTTTACCCAATACAATAATCACACATGAGCACAATCTACTGCAAAATCCAATAAACAACTGGCAATAAACGAGGTGGGCTAGCTTGTTTATTGCAGTAGAATACATTTGATGCAATCAATACATGATGAGACACATGATTTGATGCAAAGAACATAATACGAATAATCTGCGAAAATAATGAAAATGCATAGAAATACTAAAAATTGGTTACTGGTCCTTAGCTTTTGCAAGCGATTTTAATTGAAGTCCATTGTTACAGTTTTCAAGACAAGTAGAATTCATTATATTATAATATCTGGTAAAGGGTGTGATTAGTTAACCCCTGCACATTATTCATTTATTTCGATATTTCCTATTCAAAATCTGAATAAACTGCTTAATCTGAAAAACTGATTGAATATTATTCCGTCACCATGTCTCTTAATATTGATAATCAGGCATAGATTTAATTTTCAATATTTTGAAAAAAAATATTAGGTAACTTTATAGAACAATCTTATTGATATCAGGCTTTTGTATGAGCTGTGATAACAAATTTTCCAGTATTTAAATATAACTGCTTTAGCAAAGTACAGAATGAATTTTATGCAAATGTTGTAGGAAGATGAAATAGAGAAAAGATATGGAATGTGTATACATGAGAGTGGTTTGTACCTAGAATTCTTAATTGGGGTTGAAAACACACACTTACATGATCACTAAAAGTCTTCAGTTTCGCTTAAATCCGATAAAAATGCCAATGAAAATTCCACGAATAACAGTTCCTTAAAATTGGAGTTTTTAATACATATATATATATATATATATATATATCATACCTTAACAATATACAGAATTAATTTTGATATGTGCTAATAGAAATAAAAAGAGATATTTTTGAACACAAAAGTATTAGTAAAGCAATTCAATATCGTAACTACTTCGTAAAAACATTTTTCAGCACTGTTTGAAACTGATTTTTAATTGATTATTTTCCCTCTTATATGAAATCAAGTACTGAAGTTTGCGTTACCAAAATTAACAGAGAGTTAAAATTACAATTTGAAAAGTCCTTCTTAAGTCCTCTGTACTATTATCTGAGATTAGAAATTATTGGCTATGGAAAGATTCGTGGATTCGATTCTTGATTCCGCCCAAACACAAAGTGTAAAACAAAAAGGACCAGAAGTATTTAAAGTCAAACTAGACTTAAAATGCTCGTTGGTGTAGAAAAGAGCAGAAGGAGTTAATGTCTAATCCAACTCCGAAAGAGTATTCTTTACCTCAAAAAAAAATTGCATTATTAAATTAAGCAGAAATTTTTTCTTGATCTTTTATAATTTTTTTTCATTTTTCAAAACTAAATAGCCATGATTGAACTCGCAAAAAATATATCATGATTAAATTTTATTTTATTAATGCTTTAAAATTATATGATTTCTTTGGTTATTTTCTACGCAATTGCATAATTTTTAAGACTGCAAAAAAAGGAAAAAAATAGAAGCCTTCTTTTTGGCTAGTACTTCTCCTTATTTCTCATTCTACTATCTCTATATTCTAAGGGTGTAGAACACATAAAATGCTTGTGTCCGAATATTACAGAAATTTAAAGGGTCTTACAAAGCATCTCATAATATATAACACTCTATTTTACTGGTACATCGCTATTATGTCAAATGTGTCAGTGCCCATACATCAAGAACTTTATTCTGCATACTTTGCATGCATATCACTAAGAGTATTCGATTTGAGGGAAATTTAAGAATTTAAGATATTTTCTCAACATTCCTTAACATTAAAATTATTTGTGTATTGAACACATATTTATAAATATGCAATGTCAATTAAAAGATTTCTTAATTAAAAAATAAAAATGTGTGTTTGCATACGTTTGTGCGTATGCACCTTGGTGTATTACGTATTTGAATGAGCTTTTGTGTGTTTGCAAGTTTTCTTATGTAGCGTTCACTCACGTTTCATCAATAATGATGCTTTTGAAAACTTATTACAACACGGAAAGTCTTGTGTTAACGTAAAATACCTCAAATATGCATTTTTTTTTATTTTGCTTTTAAGAGTTAGAGAGTATTTCGCTGATTTTCTTGTTGTATTATTTATGAAAAATCGATAAAGGAAAGCGCTACAAAATTCAATTTGTAAATAAAACTGGGGCTTGTCTTATAGGAAACCTCCCGTATTTGTGATTTCCTCGGAATGTATTTTTTTCTGGATTTTGGTACACTTTCCTTCTCATAGAGAAAACCTCTGTATGTGCGTTTTTCTCAGAACGATTTTTTTGGTACTCATACATCTCCAAAGAAAAAAAAATATTTATATTTGAGTTTTTCTCAGAATGTGTTTTATATAATTTTGGTACACTTTACTCTCCAAAAAGAAAAAAATAACCATACTTGCTTTTTCCTCAGAATATATTTCACAGAATCTCGGTACACTTTCCTAGATTTAGAGAAAAAAAAACATTTACTTTTATTTTTCACAAAATGTTTCTTTTAAAACTTTGGTACACATTCTTCGTCGTAGAAAAATATATCCGTAATTAAGGTTTTCTCAGAATGTTTTTTAGAATATTTTACGTCATAGAAAAAAATATCCGTCTTTGCCTTTCTTTTGAATATGTTTTTTTTTTTTTTAGGATTTTGGTACACTTTCCTCGCAGTGGAAAATATCCATACTTAAGGGGTTTTTTTTAGGATTTTGGTACACTTTCCTCAAAAACTACTTTTTTCATGGTGCTAGTATTTTCCACATTATGAAACTTAAATTATATCCTACATAGCGAACATGTTTTCTTTTCTAATAAATATTCCTAAATTCTGGGTATTGAGAAAATCTACATAAAAATTAAAGCACGTTTGAATAATCAATTAAAGAAAATTTTAAAATTTAAATTATTTTCAATAGATAGAATGTTATAAGTATTCTGGGGAAATTCTGATTTTTGTAATATGTTCTTATAAAAGGGACCACACGATTATCAAAAGCAAGTACAACTTTTGAGAACTAATTGCTCGTAATGTATGTATGCTCGTAATGTATGTATGTATGTATGTATAAATGGAATTTTCTTTGTATAAAACAGAAACAAAAGTATAAAGATCTCTCAATGTTAAAGAACATGACTGACATTGCGTTTTATTTAAAAATGTAAGAATTATTGAAAATTGGAATAAAATAGGCTTCTTTTTCTTGTCGTAGACATCAAAGTTTCTATTAGATTCTTTTAAAGAGACAAGTAAAACTTACATGAAATTAAATATCATTTTTGCCTATTGACTGATATATGGCTTTGTCTCTCTCACAGGAATCTTAGCTCTTATCCGAGCATTCGAAGAAACATCCTTTTTCAAAACAACATAATATACTAATGAAACAAAGAAGAAATTTGAATTTTTACTTAATTTTTTACATATATATTTTCAGATTTTTCCTGTAATTATAAAATATTCTTTAAAAACGTTTTGAAGCTAAATATATTGAATACTTTTCAAAATTATGAAAATAAGTATTTTACTGAAGGCAAGATTATGAAATACAACATTCATAGACATTTACAAAAGTAATATTATCTGGTAGAAAACTGTCCAGTTTCAAAATTATTTATACTTCTTTTAAAATCTTACAGAATAATTTTAAAATTCAATTATTAAAAAAATTCTGAAATATTTTCAGAAAAAAGTCTAACTAAATTCAAATAAGATTTTTATGTTAATAATTTGTATAAAAAATTTAAGTATACGCTATAAATAAACATATTTTGGACATGTAAATTAAGTTTCAAACTAAATCATAAATAGTTTCTGAGAAATCCTGCGCTCAAGCTACAATATTTTTCTTTGAGAAAAACCAAGTTAAAGTTGAAAAATAATAAAAAATAAATACATAAGAATTCAAATAAAGTAATGTAAGTAAAAGTAATTAAAAAGCCTCAGGTAATCCAATAATATAATTAAAAAAACTCCAGAATCGTAAGTGAAATCTTTAATAAACGTTTAATGATCCATTTCTCCAGCTATTTAAAATTTTTCGGTCTTACGATCCTCCAAGAAAGCGTAGGTTTCTCACTTCTTAGCACACGCACTTGGTCAACGCTTAAAACAGTTAATACTATTTTTCCTGTTTCTCATGCCTAAAGTAAGAGTACAATTAACTCGGCTTTTATATCTATCATTGTACATTCACACACACAGAAATACAACTCTAAATGCAGGTATTTTAGTTATCAGTGCATCCGATCAAATTATTTTTTGTCTATATTTCTAAATCAGCGAGTTTAAAAGGAACATTTTAAGTTTTACTTGTTAAGCATCTTCGTAAGAACTTCAATTGCTATAAATCTTCAAAAGTTTTAGGTTTAATTATTTCAGAAACTCCTTATGGTAAGGGTCTTTATGCTTAAATTCTTACGGTTATGTTACTGGAACTTTATGTTACGGGCAGAAATATTGTATTTATACTAACTTTTACTCTCTTTAGGATATAACCAATGTTTCGGTCCATCATCTGTACTAACTGTATAAAGCCATTCAGCTCAGATAGCGTGGCTCATCTCGCTGATATTTTGGGATTAGGACGGATAGCTTTGCCAAAATTGGTTGTTAATTTATTTGTGACAGGATTCGTTAGACGACCTCTTTCAGCAATTTGGTTTCCATCAGAACTTTTTCCCCGAAAAGGCTTTCTATTTTCCTCAAATGGCACTCGATCACTTTTGGTCATTTCCAACGCACTTTATTATTTTTAATTGTGATACTGACCTCTTAGTAAATCTTTTTTTCAACAATATGTGAAAATATTTTTGATTCACCATCACTTATGTATTGTTCATAATACAAGCCATAATGTGTACTGATTTTTTTTTAAATAATTTTTGCGTTGACTTTTATTCAGCAAACTCATTGTGGGGTTTTTAACAAAAGTTTTGATGTTTATTTAAAAAGACACTATATTTGGGCTCGAAATTTGCCCCCTTGTAAGTGTTGCATTTTTTTGCTATATGAAAGAATAACTTCTATAGCGAAGACATTTCCACAATCAACTACAATTAGAGTACATACACCAAAAAGACATGTATGTCTTCTATGTCCCATCACCACTAACTGCAATAGAATTTGCAGTGCTCTCAATAATTTTTCTTCAGCCACAGATTTCTATGCATTTGCAAGAACCTCACTCACATCTGTTGTCTTTGAATTGATTATTTCATGTGATTTCTTAGACAATGGATTTTCAAACACAAAATCAAGCAAAATGTCTCGAGTAAGAAGGATTCTTGGTATACATATACATAAATATTTATATATCAAGGCTAAATTTAGACCATCTATTGACTTCTAGTATATTTTTTTTACCCCCTATAAGTTCACAGACTGCTGAACTTCACATTTTCTATAAGATATTAAACATGTTGATAACTATCCTATAATGGATTTCAACTTTTTAGAAGCTGCACTTTTGTCTGGAGAAACATTTTCAAACGTAATACTACCAACTTAAGACTTACTTCAAGTATTTATTTTCTAGAAATCTGGTTTTTTTCTGTCTCTGTCTAGATAATCGTTTTTAAAAAAATTTCCAAAATTGTTTAAAAATCGTTTTTAAAGGACTCTCCATATTGAAATTTTTGTAACAGAGATCAAATAACAAATAAATTCAAAATGGAATGGAACTAAACAAACTCAGAAAACGCAAATTTAGAAGATGAGTTACTACTATGCTATTCATTCACAATACTCTTTTGGTATTTAGAGAGGCTCTTTTACCATAACTATTCAGCAAGAGTGAATAATGCTTATCTGTTCACCTTTGTTTACTTTTCACCAGCATGATTTGTTTTCTCATTATAACTTTGGAAGTATTTGTAGTATCTTTACAATTTCAGCACCAGAAAAGATGGGTTGATAAAAGTGTTCAAAAAAAGGTGGGACTCTATCACACTTATTTTGTTTTCAAAACATCGAAAATTTTGAAGTTTGTGCGCCCTGAGACCCTTTAATTTATTTCCAACAAGCTACGCGTTCTTCACACGCGTGAAAATTTAAAACAAAACTCAACAATCCAACTAGAAAGCATTGATTAGATTTATTGAGAGCCCAAAGAGACGGTGCTATCCAGTCTAAGATAGCAAATAATAAAACTTAATTTTTAAGTATAATTAATTTTAATTTAATTTCTAATTGACTTCCTGGGGAAAACTGAATTAGGAGATTGTATGTAGAATTAAATATGTAATTTTAGTAAAAATAACTAGTTTTAAAAATTAAGCACTTAATTAATTTTCGATATATATATATATATATATATATATATATATATATATATCAAAGGCGTTGGAGTTGGAGTTTTTAAAGGATATCTTGGGAAAATTATAGTGGATATGTCTCTTTAAAGAATTGAACATTTTGTTAAAAATATGATTTAGTTGTTCGAAAGGTTCTAATGTTCGTTGTAAATATATATCATTATTAATTTTTTTTCGATCAAGAATCAAAATTCAGCTACGAAGAACAAATGAATGAATAAATGCAACAATTTCTAAAAAATGTCCTTGAAGAATAAATATTTAAAAATAAAGACCGATAAGTCATGTGATATGTTACATGACTATATGCCCAAAAATTATGCATAGTAGAATTTATATGTTCTTAATCGATATATTCATTTTAATATTGATTTTTTTAAAATATTTAAATGGATCCCGAATTAATATCTTCATTGTGCAGAACTCCTCACCCAACATTTCGTAAGTCAGAGCGTTTGCTTGCAATACTCCGGCCAAGTGAGCGCACCCTCTTCCTTAATTTTATATAAATAATACGTCAAAGAAATGATGGAAAATGAGGTAAAATTTAGTGGAATTTGAAAACAATTATGAAGACAATATTTTTGTCAGGTGACCTTTAAACAATTTTTGTCTGATTTTCGTTACTTTCCTTGCATGGTTAAGTAAAACTATTTCGAAATTATAGGGATTTACCAATGCCTCACAGCTCTTTTGTTTCTTTAAACATTATTTCCTATTCTAATGGATGTCTTTGATTAAACTCAAATCTAGGGATCGGCAAAAATGTCCATGTATTTCAGAATACCGCCTTTTTCATCATTGCGTTTTCTGAAAAAATTTAATATTAAATTATGTTGAGTATTTTAATTTGATTGCATAATTGAAGCTCATTTTTAAAAACATTTTTATGCAATTTACATGTTTTTTAAAACATTGTTGTACATTTTATTTAATTATTAGAGCTTCAAAAAAATTCATAATTAATTCGAATATTTTGATAATGTATATCATCTTCCTAGCAAATGATGTCTAGGATTGATACTTTAATGAAACAAAGTCTAATTACAAATATTAAATTCTTATATAACTCTTGATATTTTAATTATTTCTCTAGCGTAATGAATGACTATCAAAATCGAAAGGCTTAATAGCGTTAGAAATCTTACTCTTTTTTTTTTGTTCTGTTTAATATTGTTAAGTATTCAATCTCTATAAATATTTTTCTTTGATATTCTATTTTGTCCATTATGATATGAGCTCTGTCACGTTTATCTTACAAAAAACATTATGATAATTTTAAACGAATTTGGCTGATTGTAAAATATCTCCCAATAAATGAAACGTGACTTATGTAGATTGGGTTACATTTGTTGAAGTATAATGACTAGAAATGAGGGGATTGATGGCAATTATAATAAGCAGAGGTTATCATTTTGAGACATCTGTATCAGATCTGCATTGAATAAGAAGCATTAGGAGTGAAGAAGAAGACCTACAATGAATTAAGGATTCGAAACATGTTCTATAAATTTTCTAAGAACTCTAACCCAATTGATTTGGTAAGATAAATTTTATTTTAAACGTTAGATTAGATGCCTATAGATGCTTGTGCTTCTGATAGAGTAGATCGGGCAATGAATTTCGATTATTCATAAACTTGCATAAAACTACTTAGTCATAAGTTCTGAGTGACTTTCTTTACATTAAACTAGAGGTATTCAATCTCTTACACTTCGGAAATCCTTTGAGACTACCATTTTCTTGAAGGAACCCTTTGATTCAAGAGCAGATAAAAATAGGATATCAAAACTTAATCCTACTCAAATTTAAAAAAAAAAGTATTATTGCGTCTTTATTTCATCACAATACAAACATCTTAGTACGATAAAGAATGGGAAGGTAGTTGATGGCGTTTCTTAGTTTTCTAAAACATATTCTATGAATATGAAACATACGGAGCAATAATTCAAATTATAACAAATTAATAAAAATAATATTTTTAATGGCTTGGCTCTGATTGGTTTTTATTGCAAAGTATTTTTAAGTCTGGAATAATTGTAAACATTTGCAACATTATGTCCTCTTTAGCATCCAATATGTTTCAGTATTTTTTTTTTGTCACAGCATACAAAGAGAAAGATATTTCACATCCATAGTCTGAAACTTATGACATAAGATGTTTCACAGCACTTTCTGCAATTTCAGAATATTCTTTTTTAATGTCTATCCAAAAATGCATAATGTCAACTTGACTAAATTTTTGAATCAACTGAGCGTCGGTTAATATATCAGTTTGAGATACATCGACTGAGTCAAAGAACGGAGTCTAATATGCGATCTAATGTGTCTCGATTAATGTATTTGAAGCTCGCGACTTTTACGAAACTTCAGCTTTTATTTTATCCATAAAATGTTTATTTATATTTATTTTTACAAGGAAACTGCCTTCAAAAATTCAATTTTTATAAAAATTAAAATTTTACTAAAATTTTGGTGCTTTAATTAAACAAACAAAAATCACTTGCGGAACACATGTCAAAGGTCCAAGTAACCCTAGGGTTCTGTGGAATCCAGGTAAAAGACCTCTGCATTAATAAAATGTTTCATAACTGTTTTAAATAATATTTAAAAATAAAAAATGGAGGAAAAAATACTCAGTTTTTACAAAATTAATTAAGTGAATTAAATTCTTACTGTTAATTTGTTGTTCAAAAGTAACGCCTTACATTTGTCAAAAAAATGTAAGAATAAAAATAAAAAGTTCATTATGATTCTGAATAGTAATCATTTACCAACAGATGTCCTTAATTGATGAAATGTAATTAGTTTAAGCCAAACAATTATCAAAATTGTTTTTCAATGTTGTTAAATGTATTCCTGGTAATGAAAGATATACTCTGTTTGTATTTTTGCGTTTCCTGCATCCACCGACGAAAACTTCAATCTAAAACCACTTCCTTTCAGAATAACTTAATCTCTTATTACTTGATACAGTCAAGCATCTTGCCTGGAACTACTTATGCTATTTTAGTATCAAAATGTTAACTGCAATTTTAATTACTTCCGCTTTTTTTCACGTTCAAGGTAAGTAAACAGCTTTACCCTTTTTTAATTACTAAATGATGGTAAATATATATGCAGCTTTGACCTTACTTTTTGTAAAAATGCTTAACTTTTTCATACTAAATCAAGTTTCATTTATAAGTTTATTTCCATATTATTATGTGGTTTTTTTTCTTAATTTTGAATACATTAAATACTATAAGCAGCATTGAAATGTAGCATGTATCGAATTCATATAATTTTTGGTGTAATTTCATTCAAAAAATGTGTGGGTCTTTCAAGTTACTTTCGACGACAATTAAAATGGTATATTTTAAAATTAAAAGTTTATTTATAATTTTAAAATATCTATGTACAATTAAGATACTAGAAAATAATATGTTAAAAATTAAAGTATTTTAAAATTTTGATTTCAATAATATTCTTACATTGTTCGAATAATTTAACTTTACATTAAACTATCATTTAATCTAATTGGAATTCCATCTTACAATAATGAAATTTTTCACTGATGAAAAGTAAAAAAAAAAACAGTTAATATTCTTTTTGGCTAGACTAGGAAACACATACAAACGGACATTACTTTTTAACCTGTGGGGCTATTTTATAATACTATTGGAACTGAGAACCTCGACTTACGGAATAATTGGTATTTATGTAAATTAACATTAATGTATAAGAAAAGTAATGAACAGGAACTTAAAACAGATAGAGAGATTAAATGTATTAGAGTGATTAGAGATAATATTCGGAAGACGTAGAGAGATTGTGGAATACTTGAAAAAAGGACAAGTGAAAGGGAAAATCATCTTCTTCAAATGGGTAATTCACCCAGATCCTGTTCATATATTGGAAACGTATCTATGCTTGTTGTTATTAATATAAGTTAAATTCTCAATTATAATATTTGGCTTAGGGTATGATTACGTTAATGCTCTACATTTATAATATTGTTACGTGGTTGATTGTCTTTCGAATGAAAAAAAGATCCACACTAATAAAATGCAGGTTATCTCCGAGGAAATTCAAATTTAATCTCATAATCTCTTGTATGTATTTTATATTTCCTTTTAACAAAAAGCAATTAACACGCACACGTGTAAATATACGATATATCTAATTTAAAGTCTACAATCATTGAACACAAAAATTCAAATCCCAATATCGTTGTAGCTCACGAATAATATACATTCTAATTGATGCATGCAGTGGCTGATACAGAAATTCTCTAAGAACTTCTCTCTCGTCTGGTAAGTTTTTGTTTGTTGCCAAAATAAGTAACTTGGTGACACTTCGCGAACCAATTTGTCCCTATGATCACCCATATCGATGCAACGTTACTTACTTAAGGATCCGAACAATGTCCGTGAACTGATTTTCAAACTATAGTAATCGCTTTGCAGGGTAGACAACAAAGTCCAAGAAAACTGTGTAACAATATATACTTGATCAATCTTACTTGAAGCAGGGATAAATTGAATTAAGAGTTTATTACCCGATTATGTATTATGTCTTGATGACTCTAAAAATTAATAACGAAGCAGGGGCGTAACAACGTATAACAGACCTCCAGCGTCTCCATCCCAAATCATGAGATGTAGAGTAGTCTTTCGAGAGTATTATCAAAAGTAACAAAAGTTATTAAATTTTTAATAACTTGGCATATTCACCAAGTTTGTAGAGTTAATATAACTCCATACTTTTTGTAGCTAAAATATTTTAGCTTCAAATATATGGTCTTTTTGACTCAATGCAAATTAATTTTGACTGTTTGAATTAATAACAACAATAAGTAATAATTTCAATAGTTTAATAGCTTTCCTTTGTTGGAAGAATGTGATAACACCTTACTGAACACATCTGAACTTATCCTTGTTGATTTTTTCATATTGTCTCTCAGAAATTAAATTAAATTATTGTAGCTTCGAAAATTAAACAGGCTTCGGGTATTTTAATAACATATTAATCAATCTTATACGGAAATTGTTCATAAATACAGCTTACATGCTACCTGGATATCTTTTTACAGATTTATTGCAAAATCTTTACGTAACAAAAACAGGGCAGGATATTGGGTGTATTAAACACAAGAAAAATGTTTATTAGATTAATAAAAAGCAGTATATGACTTTTTAAGTGTGACTGACAATATTTTAGTATTTTCTTTCTCACATATCCCATGAACAATATTACATGACGAACAATGCAAAAATACTGTATGGTAATATGTGGGATTCTTACAGAAAGGGCTCCTAAATTATGGGATAAAGTCGGCTCAAACTCCTCTCTTGTTATGAAGTGCAAGTATTGTAGGAAGGGAACATTCTACTTTCTTTAACTTTGAGAGCATATCTCACCGTTAGTTGTATATTAGTTAGTGGTATAAACATGTAAGATAATGTAATCGACTAGTTGATTTTAATAGCTATTGTTTTTCAGAATTCTTCATTGAAAACAAACTTGTTAATGATAAACGCTCCCTGGTTTGTTGGATAGGAAGACATTACTAAAGGGTTTAAAATATAATTTGTGTTTGGATAACTTGAATCAACATTTAAATGTTTTTTTCTCATGACTTTGAATTCCAAGCAATCTGCTGAGAATTCTGCTATCTTACAATTACGCCGCGTCAGTTTCGAATAAGGATCTCAGAGGAATCTCCGAAAAATATTTGTGAATTTCCAAATATACAAAAAGAAAAGGATGTGAGGTTAGACAATTTAGAATTTTATCTTCACTAACCTCAAGGAATTCTTGGTAATTTGGATACCAGACAATTATAACGCCCTACCAACAAAAAGAAACGTTATTAGGTAAATTAGATTAAGAAAAGAAATGTAGTGGATTGAATTAGAGGTAGTGATTTATACGCGAAATAGAACTGAAACGAAAGAGAAGGGGGAGATACAGGGTAACATGACAAATTGATTGGATTGAACCACGGTAGTTAATATTTTTGATTGAAGTGACTCCTAGTTAGAGTAATAAGAGTCGAAACTGTTAAAAACAAGAATTGTGGGAATCGGAACGAGTAAGTTGGTAAGCTAAGACTTTATTATTAGAAGATAAATAAAGATTAACCGAGATAAGAGGGATTAGAGAGAGAAAGAGAGAGATTTTGTATATTTTTTAAAGATAAAAATTGTGTAGTCTTCTCTTTTACATATCTTCAATTGGAGTTTTGAGCTTGTTGATTACTTAATTAGAATTTTATCTACCCCTTAGAGGGGGAGGCAATCGAAAATTGTATGTTTTGTACATAAAATTATTACATAACAAATCATATCTTTTAAGAAAAAACAAAATATACTTACATTTGTTACATAAATTTCATGGTGAAATGATGTACCATTACATGAAATATTAAGGTATAAAAAATTAATCTCATTTTGCTGTATGGTATTTTTAGAAAAAAAAATTCTTCAATGCATAATCCAACGTCACATGTCTTACACATATATTTTGTCAACGTTTGACGCTTCACGCAAGATTTTGAGCAAAGGACACACCTACATCGTCCTTTTTTTCATTTAATTGCTATGTACAGATTTAAATTATTTTCGCTAACATCACTATCAGATTCCTTCATTAATTCGCAAATTTCCTTATCAAATAAAGTCTCTGTTTTCGTCATGACTGTCGCTACAAATAAAAACCGATCCTAATGAAACGGACAGCTGAGAGCATCTTCTACAAAACGCCCTAACCCCCATAAACATCCATAAATTCTTATTTGAACTTCTAAGAAGCAAACAAGAAAGATAAAAGCTAGCCGAAAGCAAGTGCACCCCTTAAATCATGTCATTACAACTAAAAAGTCGCGCCGCAACATGCATTTAACAATTACTCCCCTCCTGATAGCCAGAAGTGAAATCCAAGCCCATATCACCAAGGACAACACTCAAAATATAACCTATTTACATAGATTTCGTGGTATTGTAACGCCATATAGTAATATTAAAAAAAATCAAATAAAAAGGTTCTCATCGAGCGTATCTCTATTGATACGTTGGTCTGCAGTAGACATTCTCGGAGCGTATCTAATGTGATACTCTGGGCACAGAAGAGCAAACGTGAGCGTATCGCACGTGATACGCTCGGAGTGAACGTGTTAAAATTGCAACTCCATTAATGAAAGCAAGTATAAAAAATGTTATTTATTGATCGTAAAAAGTATGGAATTAAGACAAAATAATTAAGTCTGCTTGTAGTTTCGTAGTATACAGGTATGAAATATAAATAAAAACAGAGTCCTTCCCTGGCGGTCAAAATGGCCCGTACCCGGTTAGGCATGGATTTGAACTGGGCTTGGATGACGGAACGGGCAACTTATTTCATGCTGCTTCAAGCCTATGCCACACTTCATCAACCTCTTAGCTGAAGAGGACTGTCAGGCTAGTCTTTCAGCATCCCATGACCAGATGTTTACAATGGGTGACAGATCTAGATACCATGACGTCTAGGGCAACAATCGAATACCCTGTGTATCAAGGAAGATCAGAACACGATGCGCAGCATGTGGTCTTGCATTATCTTGTCGGAAGTTGGCTTTCGGCAGGCCTCGAAGATAGGGCACAACTACTAAACGTAAGACATTAGAAATGTACCGATCTAGGTTCAAATTACCGTTGGTCCGAACTAAAGTTGTGCGTGATTGCCTAAACCATCTCACCAGATACAAAGCTCGTATACCAATACCGAATGCAGGCAGGTTACGAGCGGTCTACTCGGACCTCCATTCGCGTATACTGATATCATAACACTGCACGCAGAACCAGGCCTCATCTGAAAAGACGACATAGTGTACTCCTGTATCCACCCTTGTCGTTCGGCGCACCTGAGTTGCCGGCTCTCTCTATGCTGCATTGTCAAGGGACGCCGAGATAATGGTCACCATGATGACAGTCCACGCTGATGAAAACGTCGTCTCACCGTAAGAGCGCATACTGGGCGTGCTGCAAACATATCCATTTCCTGACAAATGGTCCGTGATGGAGTTTAGTGGTTTTGCTAGGCGGACCTCACTATATGTCTGTCCTATCGGGCGTTAGTCATGAGAGAACATGGAGATATTCCATGCCGTTCAGTATGACAATCACCAACACATTAACTATTATTCATAAGACAGTGGTTGGATTTCAAAGAGTACGACAGGTGAAATACGGTAATCCACACGCTCGATAGGAAATGATCCACCTTTGTCCAATTGCGACACTTACTAGAGATCATTTCTTATTATTCCAGGAATGACACGATATTCTGAGCAACTGCGATCTTGTTAAGAGCTTGCCGAATGAGTAAAACCTCTACACAACTTTTCTGCTATGCAGTGCTTCAGATGTCGTTTCTCAATCCTGCATCATTTAAATGCTCTGAAATACAAATAATTTGCATATCCTAACTTTTCTTCCTTTCATGTGATTTTGCGTACGTCAGGTCAATCCTTCCTGGTATTGGAATTTTAATGGCCAGCAGAGTATCTTCTTTGTTCTTCTTGAACGCTTTTTACTGGACGAGTAAATATGCCGCATTGCTAAAAGACACACACACACACACACACACACACACATATATATATATATATATATGCATTTCATGCACTTAGAAATTTACAAAACCCCTTCACACTTTTAATACCAAATTACTGTTTTATTAGTTCGTGAAAGCTCTGCCTTGCGAGGCAGAATACAATAAGCTCCAATTTGAAAAACTGATTCGCCCTTTATATTGGATAGTTATTGCATCAAATGGAATAGTGTATATATTATATAAATTTTCTAATACTGATCTTGTAACTTTGATATATTCAGTTATCTGTATGCTTTTAGGCGAGCATATTTTTTTTAATTAATTAACGCTCATTCTTACTTAATCAATCCTGATAGCAAAATTTTAATTATTTCACTTTTTACACACAATATTATATGTATCATTTTTTATTTGTATTGCTCAAGCAACTTTACTTTGATTATTAACTTAAAAATACTAGTTTGTATATTTATGAGACGCAACATATTTTTCTTATTTACAATGTATAAAGTTGTTTGCATTACTTTAATGATTTATACGGAAACATATCGCAAAATTCTACACAGAATGCTTCGTACATTTCAAACAACTATTATATTCAAAAAGTTAGTGATATTATTTCAAAACATTTTCTTAGTATATTATACTAAGAAATAACCAATATATCTGAGTATAATTTGTTCT
>BMAW01012553.1:49708-113422 GCA_019974015.1 Nephila pilipes | reverse complement strand
TATATATATATATATATATATATATATATATATATATATATATGCATTTTAAAATTTGTTGGAATCCTAGATATATGATTCTATATTACACGATATAATTATGGAATATATTTCAAACTATAACAAGACATTCTCTTTTTTCTAAGAAAAAAAATACGTTGAAATATTATTAGCATATCATTTTAAAATCTTCTTGTAATAAAATGAAGTTTTATGACAATTATTTTTGTATTCTTCAACGAGGTGGAATCCTGTTTATGACTGTAACTATAATTTAAAACCTATTAAAAATATGTTTAACAAAACTTCAAATCGAATTAGTTATAGTGTTATTTTAATTTAAATGGTTTTTTTTTAAACTTTTAAATTGCTTATAACGTGTAAATATCATACTTTGTTTGAAAAAACTATTTAGTTCCGTCATTCCAATATTTTGAGAGAAAAAAATCCCTTTAAATTTTATTAGTAATGTTTTGAGATATTAATTTTATAATATATGTATATGCCATCAATTTTATAATATATGTTTTCATGAGATCTTTGTTCTATGATATGTGGATAACATAATAGTTAAGATATTATTTTCTAAACAGTTTGCATTAATTTAACAAATAAGCATATATACAATATTAATCCTTTTAGTATTGTTAGCAATAATCAGAAAGAAATTTTTAATAGAATTGCAGCATCATATAAGACAATTCATGTTATTATAAATATTACCTCAGATTTGTAACATCAACATTTATAAGATCTATATTAAATTTAAAACTGTTACTATTGGTTCATAACAAAAATTTTGCAAAATGTTATAAATAATTTAAATAAAACAGCTGTTATAAAAATAGTGTAGATATTTTACAAATGTTAAAAATAAACAGATGCATGCTATATATAACTATGATTTTGGAGAACTTTTTAACTCAGTAGATATTTAAGATTTAATTAATGCTCTGGAAGAAATTTATAAGAAATTTAACATTAATAAGGTTATTTCATTCAGGTATTCCGCATAGTGAGTCAACAAGTAACTGTTTGTCTTATATTCCTTTGAAATATTATGAATATTATTAAACTGATTATTATAATTTTGTTTATATATACTGGTGATATAATTCATTCAAAATAGTATTCATAACGAAGTTAAACCATTTTTATCTTCCTATCCAGCATATTTAAAATTACCGCAAACTAATATGTGTTATTACTGAATCTGAAGTTATAGATATTTATTTAAAAATAGAAGACAAGAAAATATATAATAATATTTATGATAAGATATATATATATATATATATATATATATATATATATATGTGACTTTAGTTTTATGATTCAAAAAGTATAATTTTCTACTAGTTTCTCAATATTTTCACGACCATTATTTATAATTATATTTTACGCAACTACTATGGATTCGTGAATAATTTATCTTGCATTTATGAAAACTTTGATAATTTTCCCAAATTTTATGGGTGGCTGATTATGCCTTGAATTTTCTTAGAAGGGATTTAAAACATAATTATAAAATACAGTAATTTGTTTGTTTTTAATTTTCGAAAGTCCTTATTTTTCATATTTTTTGCCAGTCTTATTTATTCATTTTTCTTCTGGTTTTAATTTATTTTTAAAAAAATATTTTAGTTTTATTTTATTATTTTCTATTTACTGTTTTTGTTTTAATTTAATTTTTTTCTATATAATCTTCACTCCTTTTTACAAATGGTATAGCTTTCCATTACAGTTTTCCAATTTCTACCTCCCTCTTATTTAGCTTTTTGTTTGATCCAGTGTTGTTCTTTGAATGGAGAAGATTTTTATGCTGAAATGATTTAAATATCTTTTTATTCTCTTTTTTTATAACTATTTCATTCTTTGGTTTTATCAGATTAATTTAGTAAATGCATCTTGATTTTTATTCGTATTTTTCTTAAATATTTCTTTTCCTTTTCATTTTTGGCTGTTAGAATTTATGAAAGTATTAATCTCAATCCATTTATATATAATATATGTATGAGGGAATGAGGCCTATTAATTCTAGATTAACCCAGCTTAACCTGTCTTAACCTTTTGAGGACGGCTGACCGATCTATAGGCTAAAAGGAACATACCCATAAAAGACGACGCTGACCGATGTAGTGGCCAAGCAGTGCTTTCCCCTCTAAACAGCTTTCGAATCAGCATGAGGCCTATTATAGCCCCGGAACATCATCTGCTTGACCGGTTTCTTTTGTATTCAGAAGGGAGGGGATAGAGTTTCCTCTTTCACCCTTACCTAAAAATCCCTCTTTTTTCCTTCATACTCAAATTCTCACTAGCGGTGAGTGCATAGTTATTTTTGTAAGTGATTTTGTCATCTCGATTACTTAATCATTTCATTTTAAATTAATTTGATTTTTTTAAAAAAAAATGCCTAAACGTAAAAGAGAACTTACCACGGAAGAGATTCAGAATATTTTAGCTGATTTAGAGACGAAATTTTTGATGATTCTGATTCTGATTGTGAGTTAGAAAATGAGGAAAATGATTTAGATCAATCTTTAAATTTGAGTCTAGAGGTTGAAGATGAGGTTGTCTCCGAAGAACCAAATAAAATAATCTGGAATGACCCACAAATAACCCATAAAGCGACAATTTTAACTTTTACAGGAAATAATGTGATAAAAGGAGCCGTTGTAATGAAATTATTGGATTAATATGTTGAACTTAAACAATATTTAACTATTTGGAAATAAATTTTTAATTTCTAATATGTGTTCCACTTTACTTTATTATTCAAATAATAATATATATAAATATTACTAAGAAATATATGTTACATAAAAATTTTATTTTCAAAGTTTATTCAAAAAAGTGTTATAACTTTAAGTAGTGATTTTTTTTATGATTTTTATTTTATTTTTTACATACTAAAGAATATAATTACATATTTTCATAATGAATGTTTTTTTACTAATACACGTATTGCTATGCATTTTGAAGATTTAAAAATACCTCAGTTTTACATTTTTATTAACTTTTATACCTGTAAAACTACTTAAATTATATTTGTGGAGAATTTGAAGCAATTTTTGCATTCAGTTTTTGATGAAAATTTGTGCATAATTACACAATGTATTGCTGTACACTAGCGTATTTTAACAGTTATCTTAAGTTATGCTTATTGAAAAACAGTTTTTAAGAATTTTATTTGAAAATATCAAAGAAAAAAAAACCTTTTTTTAATCGTGTATAAACAAAAAAAAAAAAAAATATTTGCAACAAAAAAAAAAATTACAGAAATATTTGTTATAGATTTTTAAAACTGTACATTGTAGTCTTTCGATTTTATAAAAGCAAGAAACTAACTAGGACATTTTTTATTATGACAATTGAAATATGAAAGTTGAGTCTTCGAAACAAAAAGTATTAATTCCGATATTTTTTCTTTCAAATTTGTAGGAGACGAATATTACGAATTCTTTAGCATAAGAAAAATTCCCCGATTTATACAAAAACCTTAGAAGCAAGAATGAAATTTTTGCTTTTGTTATATATTATACTTTAAAAGTTCTACAGTGTTGGATTTCCTGATTTTTCGAAACTTAAAAGAAGTTTTTTTTAAAAAAAAAATTATAATAAGTTTCTTTTATAATAATAATTACGAAAAATTTTGCAAAATGCTCTAAAATATATTTGAAAAATAAATATTATCAGAATCTAACAGATAGTTACATTGAAATAAAAAAAAAATGTATTCGTTTTCTTTTTTTTCTTCTCGCCTATTTATTCATGAGTCACACTTTTTATGTACGATAGTACAAAAAAAGGAATGTTCGGGTGCGCTCTAAGGCTATTGAACGTTTGAAATTCTGAATAGAGAATCAGATGGCTCTTGTAAATGAGCATGAAAAGCAAGTTGTAAAAGCTTTCATATCGACAAAGAATGCTTCTCCCTCTTGATTATTGCTGATTCTTTCAAGTTTTGGTCATTATTGATTATCATATGCCTTTTTCGTGTAATAAAACCTAGAAATGCACATCTGCCTTCTTGTAAATTTTCAAGGTTGCTTTCATGTAGCCGGAAAACTATTCTTCTGTGGTTCTTCCTCTTATTGCCGTAATAAAGCTTTAGAAAGAGCATTTCCTTTTCTATTACATTGTCGGACATAGGATAAATAGAAACTATGCCGACCAACTTAAAAGAAGGCCTACTTTGCGAACGTTATCAGGAGAATGAAAATAACCGTTCAGAGAACTGATATAGTGTTAAATTTTGAGAGATAATGTAAAAAGGACCCAGTCACTTAGGGGACGGTCCAAACGAAGTGGGGGGGAGGGAAAAAAACCATATTTGAAGCTAATGTTTTCCTTCGTTTTGAAGAAATTAAAGAAAAATTGTTGTCAGTTATTTCTAAGCCGACTGAGGAGTCTGTGCGTTGAGAAGGAAATTTTTTTTGTAATTATTTTGAATGTTGATCGAAAGAGTTGGCTTCGTAGGAATGTATTGGCTTTGGCTCTATCATATGCACAAAATCACACACAAAAATCAGTTTATTATTGCACAAAAATCAGAGCAGTATTCTTAGAATTAAAACAATATTATGCAATTCTTTTGAAATTTTAAATAAAAAGTAAGGATTATCCAAAGGTTAAGAATATAACTTTTTGTACGAAAAGTGAAAAAAAGGTAAGAAGCTCCAGTATGTTGTCATTATTTGCAAAAGAAACAATTAAGTACAAATAAGAATCATATATTCCTTTTATATAAACAAGATTACAGAGATACGTGAAACTCCTCGGCAACTTAAAAATGTTTGCAGTCATAATATTTTGCCTTCGATATCAGCTTATTGTTTGCGTTTTACTACAAGTATTCTAAAAATTCAAAAGCATTTCCTCTTTTTTACTAAGGAAAACATTTATTACTGTTGGAAAAAATATAATTTTAAATTTCTTATATGCATTTAAAGAATTTATTTTTAGGAACACGTAGGTAAACTGATAAATTATTAATATTTCATTTACAAATAACATAAGGGACAAAGTAATAAGACGGACCTCGTAATTTAAATGACAATCAAGTAACGAGAACGATAGCCGAGCTAGTGCGTCCACTTCTAATTTCCACACCACGGCAACGTAAGGATTTTGATTTAATGCGTATCAGCTCTGCTACACGTTGGAACACCTAATCGTCACCTTTTTTCGATAAAAACATGTGGCACTATTTAACAAAAGCCAACATTTATAGCCTTAAGATACTCACATTTTAGAGCATAATGCGAAACACCTTTTTTTAATGGTTTTGCTTTTTATCCATCTCATTTATTTGCCACAGTGATTATTTTATCACAATTTTCAGCATATGTAGGAAGAATTAGATCAAAGAAAAATAAAGTTTTAATTTTTGAAAAATGCTTGTTAATAAAATTTAGACTTAATCTTAGGATTCATTCAGTATTATGAATTCTAATGTATCATAATATAATGGATTATGGAACAATAAAAAATGACAATTATACATCAAATCTATCATTCCTTCATGGAAGATATATAAGAAAATTCTTAAGAGGGTTTAAATTTTAAAGATTTCTCTGGCATGTTCTAAAAGAGAAAAACAATTATAAGTTAAGTAATAATGAAGTTTCCAAAAAAGCATAGTTGATGTATGATGATAAGTCTATTGTCATACAAATGCTGTGAATACTTATAAGAGCTTTTAAACTTACTTCATTATCGATTTGAGAAAGTCTGAATTTTACATTATAACATCAAGAGACAGGATCAGCAATTTTGCTTTTTATTTTATTTTGTATTACTGATTATAATTACGTGTAATTTATGAAGTTTCATATTATTTACTTCTTATTTCTAATTTTATTGTTTTAAGCTTTAACATCAGGTGTGTATCAAATTCCTGCATTTAAAAGAATTAAAAATAAATTTAAAATATTTTATACCTATTTTATTGAATTTACTGAAAATCAAAATATAAATAAATTTTACTTGAATAATATCAATTAAATTTGGTTTAGTTTATTCTGTGTTCCTTTGTCTACATTGAAATATGCGTTTCATTTTTTTGTGCAATGCTTTATATTATCATCATTTTTTTGTGCTATTTCTCTCAATGCTCTTAATAATATTGAAGAGGAAATCTAGGTGAAAAGCAGCTTAAATTGTTAGGAAATAATTTCTTTTTTAAAAAAATAAAATAAATAAATTTCTCAAATTTTCTTGAACTGAAATCGTAATTACTACATTGAGTTCTCCAAGAAAATTTGTTTCCCTAAGAAAGGGAGACTCTTTGAATTTAGGGACTTTCTAAGCCGCGAACATCCCCATTGACTGCGGACAGCAGCAACTATCCTGCTTCTTTTGTACGCCTATGTATGGTGCCATCAATGAGCGATAAAAAAGGGGGAAGTAAACATCGCCTAAGACGCCGTCTTTAAGGGCCTTTTCCTCACAAAACCTGCCGTCTTCATAAGGTTAAACCGACCAGAGTTAAATATTTTATTCTCCTTCTTCTTATTGGTTTCTTTACTTTCTATTTTTTCGTTTCTTTTTTTTCAATTTGTTTCTGTCATATATATCTTAATTCGTATTTATGTTATTTTATATCTATTACCTATAAGTATTTAATTACATTTAATTATATTTAGTATTTATTATAGTATCACAGTTTACTTAAAATGAACACTTTAATTATTCATTAGTGTATATGAAATTTAGGCATACAAAAATAATTTATATACTATTATTATTATTTTTGTATTTTTTAATGCTTTCCTCTTAATCTTGTTTTTGTGTCTTTTAGTCCTGATTTACTATTATATATATATGTGTGTGTGTGCGTGTGTGTATGTATTTGTGGACGTATATGTAAAATGAAAAGTCTTTCGAATAATTCTACTATACTAATAAAGTTTTTATATGTTTGAATTTCAGTTTTTTATATTTTTAATAATTTAAAAAAAATGAATTTAAAATGAATAAATTTTTTTATAATAGTTATTATTATTATTTTAATGAATAAAAAATATTATGATAATTTTCAGTTTTTTATATTTTTGAATTCAGCAAGCTATTCAACTGATTTCAAAAAGCATTTGTTAGAGGGAAATCCAAAAATATACAATATGTTCTGAAATTTGTCTTCTCTGATAGAATATTAAAAAAATAATATTCATTAACATTTTAAAGATACAGCCGCACCTTGTAAATGCAGTTTTAATGGCAAATAATTAAAATATTGCAACAAAAAAAAATCGATACTTCTTTCACAATCCTAGTTTCTTTCTTAAATATATGTAATTATACCACGTTTTCTCTACTTTATTTTAAACTTATTTAATTTTGGTGTTTTAAAAAAGCAACCTGAATTCCTACAAACAACTTTCCCGCGGCTACTAACTACAACTACAACTCGTAATAAATTTTAGAAAATTCGATATGACGTCGGATATTGATGGGTTTAAATACTCTCCTTTGGCTTGCGACTTAACTTTTTATTTTTTATCTTATTCGCTAGCATCGACGTGTCGAATTTCAACTGCTTCGGGGAGCATTGGGTAGACTGCTTCTAGTTTCTTGCCATGTTCGAAATTACATAACCCACTTAATGCCACACTAGAATCATGGAAGAGAAGCCATGGACATATTCATTTTTCCAACTTCAATAATTAATTAAAAAAGAAAAACCTCTTCAATAAGTCGGTAAGATTGCCAATCGCGGGAAAGACCTTAAGCCTAACTCGGACGAACTACATCGCCCGGAAAAATACTAAGCCTAACTTCAACGGACTGTGTTTAACTTCATGTCCCAGTCCGCAGTTCAAGAAATTATTCAAAATCGACTTCTCTTCTAAGAAGACCAATCGACTACGTCATGACTACAAAGACTTCGCTTGATCCAATGTATGAAAGCAGATTTTTGTTTTGGTCCACAAGACTGGACCCCTGTAAACGCCTTCTTATTTGTTCAATCTAGCGAAGCAATTCAAATTGGAAATCTATAAAATTATTTATTACAAATTTAAATAACCATTTCTATAAGTATTAATTCAAAATTCCCTAAAATAAGTAATTATTTTCAACTGCTCTATTTTCATGCTACAAATGCATAGGATATAGAATCTGAAAAATGTTACAATATTTCTCCATATTTAAACGCACTGTGAAAAATTAAAAACGTGTAAATTTAAAAACGTGTTTATAAAATTGAATTAAATGTTGGAACAGTTTGTCATACTGGTGAGTAACATAGTTAATAAAACTAGAAAATTATTGTTGTGGTTTCAAACCTAATGTTGTATACGCTTAAATTATTTAATATTGGTTACTGTGCGATCGTGTTCTTAAGAATACAATACTTCATGTGACTTAGTACTTTTGTACTCTTAAATAAATATAACATAGGTTGACATATGGATATATGTTTAGCATCAAATATCATCTTGAGTTTAAAATTTTAAATAACTATCTAACCATAAATTTGATGTGGTATTTTCTCTCTCAAAATTTTACTTAACTATATGAACTTACAAATATAAAATTACTCATATAAGATGTATATCTTTAATTAAAAAGTGGCTAAATTGTCTTAAAAATTATGTATATTATTTTCTAGCTTTTTGGTCTTTACTTTCAAAACAAACTTTAGATACCTGTTTTTAAAACTTTTAATTAATTTTTTTGCTGTTTTATATTTGAATATTGTATAGTCATTCAAATTGAGATTGCATACAAATTTTTCAAGGTTCTAGATGATTGGCAAGTAGAAGAAAAATTGATGAAAATATTTGTGTTAAACCAATATCCAGTGCAAGATAATAAATTGTTGGAACTTTTGAGTGAATAAATAACTTTTAATAAATTTTTGACAGTTTTTAAATAAACTTTCGGATTATTATAATCAGAATTTTAAAAAAAAATTTTGCCATCCAAAATGTTCAATCCATAAATATAAAGGTAAGTAAATTCGACTTTAATATATAGTAGATGTTATATTGAATCCTGTAGAGTTATTTTCTTTTCAGAATACTTGGAACATGTGGCTTGCTACAAAAGTATGCATAACGATTCAGAAAACGGAGATATAATAAGAACGTGTATTAACAATGGACGTAATGCCTATGATTTGTATGCAGAAGCGGTTGACTCTAACGTGAATAGAACCATCAAACATCACAAGATTTGTTTGTAAGTACACTAAAAGATCGGAAGAATGTCTTAATTTTTAAATATAATTTATAAAGTTATTTAAGAAACTTAATAACGTGAACTCAGAACTAGAAATTTAAAAGTTACCATAAATAATTCGTGAAATCAATATTTATTAATAAAGAAATTAAGAATCTGAAACTTATGACAAAATAGATATTAAAATTTTTACAAAAATAAAATAACGACTGCCTATTTTGAATAGTGCCTAAAATTATTCGGAAAACAGGAGAGAACAATCAAATATAACACACACACACACACACACACACACACATATATATATATATATATATATATATATAATTATGTAAATAAACTTATTGAATAATAGAATACGTTATTGTGCGATCGTCGCACGTCACGTTATTGTCGACAAAATCACACTTTTTTTACAAGGTTATGTTGAAATTAAATAAAGCAATATACATTACTATTTTTATATCAATTATCATAATTAAATGAGAAATCAGATAGCAATTTCCCTATTGTAATTAATTTAACTTTTGATAAAAGAGTAATATGTATTTTAATTTATATATTTTAATCAATCCTTCTCTGGCATGCAAAATAAAAAGAATTGAAAAGGAAAGTGAAGTGAAATATAGCAAGTCAGCGTATAATATTGTAACGCTCCGGTCTTCTTTCCATCAACAGTCATCAAAACAAGAAAACATGTGACCCATAAAATTTTTGGAAAGAACAGATTTAGATGCCAAATATGTTATATTTTTAGCAACTATTAATTTATTAAATTAAATGTTAGAATTATAGCAAAAGGTAATATAATTAAATGGACATTTGATTTATTTATTCAATTATTCACTCCCTCACTCATTCATCCATTCACTCAGTCACTTCTTCTCTCACTCACTCATTGATTCATTCTCTCACTTCCTCCTTCATTCGTTCATTAATTCACTCATTTATTATTTTTCTATCAGAAAAAATGTTGAGAAGACATTTAATTTTGAAAGTACTCAGGTGAATTTTGCTCAGTGACCATTTTGACGACTAAAACATTATCCCTGTGAATGACTAATAGTCATGAATCAACTGTCAAATGAAGACAAAATCATTCACAGATATTTAATTCAGGTCTACGAATAGCAAATATTTAAACTGTAATCTACTTTATAATGGCAATTAATCCATAGACGCATTTATTGTAGCATTTAATATAATACAGATTGTTCTTCTTACCTATCCGATCAGGTTCAAGGCTTTAGATGAATTAGAGACGAGGGTTCTAGTCCTGGATTCTTTGTAAATCTTATTCAGATTTTCTTTTGAAGCTTCTTACTGACAGATATGTTTATTCTCGCTATCTTTATCACTCACTTAACTACTAACATTCGTATTAAACGCTTCGCTGCTTATACGAGTATATGCAGTTGCTCGAGTTTTTACATTTCACTAATTCTAATCTAAGTCGAGTTTCCTTTATTGTACTGTTAGCGTTGTTGTGATCGTACTGATTGCTATACTCTCCATCTATTTGTCTCTATTGTGATGCTTTCCTTTATATCATTTCAGGGAAATGTCTTTCATCATGGGGTGTGTTTCAGCAGAAGTGAGAATGAAGTGCGGCGAAGAGGCTTATAAAATTTCACTTGAAATTCTCAAGCTGAAAGAATCTACTATTTGGACTAGATCGCACTGTTCACATGTGGACTATGAAAAGGAAATAAAGAATGGGTTTTTTCCCTCTCTCAATATTGGAGAAAATCACAGACAAACTCTCAATGAAGTACTTAAATACATAAAAGAACATATGAATGATGTTCCAGTTATTGTTTTTGGAATATAAAATTTTCTAATAAAATGGCATTTGGATAAGTGTTTGTTAATTGTTATTTTTTCGATTCAAATCAATGGAATTCATTAACGCCTGTTTTAATGTGAAATAAAAGTACTTTTCAGGAAATACTTTTTTTTAATTAAAAAAGGGCATACATCAAATTAAATTTGTGTGGTGTAAGATATTCCTGTTTACAATATCAAATCTATAAATATTTTAAAATTCAATCAATGACAAATATTTATATTTTCCAATGAATTTGAAAAAATGAGCGATCTTAAGAATATATAACTTTTGGTATGATTCAGAAAATCATCGATGGATACAATTAATTATATAGGTATTTTTGTCATGGAGCATGCTGTATAGAAGTTTCAAAATGTTAAAAAAAATGAAAAATTTGTCACATGTTTCCTTCGGTAATATAAAAAAAGCTAAATTTTGATGCAGAGTAAAATAATATATTGTTTAATAATAAATTTTAAAATAGCAACATAATGTACGCGTTTGTGATGCTCTTAACGTATTATTATCGAAGAGCAGTAGTTAAGGATTTGAAAGTTACACGAAACTAAATGTCAGAAAGATAAATCAATTACTTATTGAACAATTTTCGTAATGACGATATTGTTATAATTGATTTTGAAAACTTGTTCTAGTGTGATGCACGCATAAATATTTATTTCAATGTTTTTCTTGAAATTCAGATTTATTAATGTTGGACACTTTAGATTCACATTTTTTTTTCTCTGAGTTGAAAATTCCTTTCTCTCAAAATACTGCAAAAAGTGTATAACCATTTTTGCCTCACGTATTAAGTTTTGACTTTTATTCCATAAAAATATTCTAACTACATTTATTTTTTTATCCAAAATTTTAATATTATAACACAGATTCCTCATGCAATAACAATACTTTTTAAAGAATACTAAGCCCTGATTCATGCAGAAAAATATGTAATCCTCTAACGCCTCTAGATTACTATAACTTAGGCTACTCTCGAAATTTCCCTTCATAAACATCTGAGGTTTCTTTCTGTCTTCATATTTAAGTTTCCAACTTCTTTCCAATAAAATTAAACGTAGTTATACAAATTAAGTAACTTTTAGAAGTGGAGTGAATAGATATAATCAAGTCGCATAAAAGCGACAGCCAATTGAATAAGGATAAGTTTACGGTAATAAGATGAGTTTGATATGTAGTGCGTGAAAGTTCTTGAATGTTTTCGTGACTTTTTGAAACTAGAACACAACGCTGTCTAGATGATTTTCTATTTGGAGAATATGCTTTCGTCATATTCCGGTAAGCGTATTCTTTACTATATAATAGAAGTTGTTAGTACTCGCGACAGGGACTTGATTGTGAGTATTCGCTTAATTAAAGAAATAATAAACCTTATTTTGAAACATAATTGACTTGATTGCTGAACTGTTGGCTTCTGACTATTTTAATTACTCTATCTATACTTGAACTTGAGTCAAAATTTAGATTTTAGAATAGAGTAGCATTTAAGATGGCAAACAATTCTGGTAATAGGATTACATCACTTTCATCTGCCATTAATATCGATTTTATAAAGTTACTAATTAATAATCTAAAGAATAGAAAGAATAGAATGTCACGCAGCTATGATAATCAAGTTATTTTATTCCATTCAGTGAATAATTGATATTCAATTCTTAAACTAATTTCTATATGGGGAAACGATTCGTAAACACGTCTAATCTACGGTTTAGTATACAAACTTACAAATCTTACCGAACCAGTTAGGTTCAAGTCCTTAAAAGACTTACAAATGAGGGTTCGATTCTTGATTCTTTGTAGATCCCCTCTGAATTCACTCCCAAAGCTTCTTTCATGGGTGTAACCATTCTCCGCTATTATTTAACTCTTGGACCATAATTCAGTTTGAAATATCAAACTTTAAGAGACAGGAAACAGTTTAAGAAAATTCAAGACTAATCAAGAGAAAATATTTATTATCAACGACTACAAATTAAGACGCTTTCTTCTGTTCTCAAGCCTAGCAAACTGCTCGAACTGTAATTGAAATTAAGTTATCTTACCGATGTCTCTCAGTTACCGATGTCTGACAGTCCTTTATGATCACCGCAAGTCAACAGTTGTCACTTACACCGCATAGTAATATTAGTTACCCTCCATATCTCTTCTCAATATCCCTTTACTTATATATCATCATATCTGAACCACATCACTTTATTTCGTCCTCCATCTAATGAACATATTCACGTTTCATATTGGATGGGAAGAAATTGTTATTTTATTCAATCGATCTCAATAAAAGTCCCCGAGGTTAGTGAAGAGGAAATCTAGAATAGCCCACCGTCACAAGTGCGGGAAAATATAATGTACCACATTAATAACTTCAGATAATATTCTCTGCCACTAACTAAAACTACCAAACCTCGCATTAAACGCATCATTGCTTACATGCATCTCCTCAATTCTATTCACTACATTTTAACAAGTCTTGTAGTTTATATGACGTCTATTGTCGAGAAAAGAAACTGTAATAATCTTTCTGTTGTGTAGGAGAAGGTAGAAAAGCGTCTTAGAAACACGCGATTGAGATATTCTTGTAAGAGGTAGGGGAGAAAGGAGTCCCAAAGTGTAAATAATAAAACCTTTTTTACTATTGTTAAAGATACGGAGTTGTCCTTGTGCCCACATGAACACGACTCGAAATACGAGATGTTAGTTCGAACATAAGATGATTAATGATATATTGAAATAAAATGAGTAAAAGCAATCAATGCTCACACGAATAAGGTAGCCAGGTAATCTACATAAGTGGCATTTAATTTATTGGTGGAGATGTTCCATTCAAACTACATCACATCAAAAGTCATCAAAGAGTTACTTGAAGAGAAAAACTTGATACAGCCAACATCATAAACAGACAAAACTAAATGAAACAATTTACCTTATTGATGACATCTGTCTTAAAATACTAGTACTTTTTGAACGACCCTTGTACTTTTAAATATATTATTTCTTTAACTTCCAGAGTGAGTAACATGGAATAAAGCTGTACGAACATAATTGATCAGTTTATTTATTTGATAGAATAGGGTCTATAATACATACTAAAAAATTTACATATAAAATTTAGATTGTCACAATGAGTTTTTTTTATTCAAGGATAAGAAATATAATTATATTTTATTTTCACACCATAAAAATTTTTTTAGCTTTAAGATATTAAAAGTTTTATCTTCTAATTCTCTCTCTCTACTACTTATAAAAATCAATTATGTATTAACAAGAAAATAGAAGATATATTTCATTTTATTTATGATTCATTCAAGTGAAAATAAAATTTTTTTTAATGCCAAGTGTAAGCAAGGATTACTATTTTAAAAGAAAAACAGTATGAGTCCTGTTTTATACTGAGATATTTGTATATTCGTATAATGTGTGGTTTATGTTTGGGAAATATTATTTATTTAAGTAAATAATTATATTTGATTAATCAGCAATCAAATGTGGTACTTCTATTTATATATCGGGTATTTACAATGAAGTGCATCTTGCATAAAATCTACTGCACTTATAGCTTAAAAAATTTAAAGATAACTTATAAATGTAACATTCTTTCTGTACTTAACACAATTATAATCTCAAAAGTTAATAATAATAAAATTTTAATCTTATGATTAAAATTTCTATTAATTTTTTATTAATATTGCACCATGTATAAAACTTATTAGAACGAAATTACGTTCACTGTTTAGGAAATGGCCTCCATTATAATGAGAAAAATATAATAGTTGCCATTTCCGCTAAGGATAAAGTAGATTTTGTGGAAAGTATCAAAATCCTGAAAAAAATACATTGTGGAAAAAAGGCAATTATTTTTTCTCTATAGAGTGGCAAATTTGCTTACAATTTTAAGAGTCAATTCCCTAGTGTGCTATTTATTAAATGTTCCTAAATAATACATAAATGGAAACACCTAGGAGCCTTTTAAGTTGCACCAACTAAATAAAAAAAAAGTGCAAATTTGAAGCATTTTAGTGTTGTAGTTACCTTAGCATATTCGCATTTTAATAAATTCGAGAAAAAAGCACAAAAACGTGGAAAAAATTAAAAATTATAGAATAAAACTCAGTCAAGATGTAAATAATGCAATAATAATAAATGTGAACAGCACAGAAATATATGATACACATCTAATATAAAAATATCAGAACATTTAAAATAATCTTAAAATAAACATTATTCATCAGCTATAATTTTTGTGTACAACAAGACGAAGTGTTTTGCATAACTTTTGTGCAAGTATAAAATAACACTGTGTGAAGTAGGGCTAGTCGTGATTTTTTTCTTTACAAACCTCTGGGACATATATCGAGTTGAAATGCATAAAATTACAATTTCTTTCCAACCAAAATGAAAAGTGATTAGGTAAATTAGATGACGACACAAATGAAGTACAATGATTTAGATATAATGATTCATAAATAATATACAATTAATGGAAAATGATGGGAGATAGAGTATGAGGACGGGTTGTCGGAGAATTGTTTCTGAGATTGAAAATTATTCTGTTAGTTTTGTAGATGAAATGAGTTCCACTAACCGTATTACTCTACGTGGAAGAAAAATGTGCAATTAATAATGAGTGGACTGGTAAGAGATAGAATTTTTATTTAAATCATAAATTAAGAATATGAGTTCAGTTTAAGTTCTAAAGACAGTGACCTTGGATATTTTGCAGTGATAATAAATAAAGAAGTTGTTTTAGTCTTGCGTGTCCTCAACTAGATTTGTATTGTTTTAATAATATATTATATTGAGATATGTCACAAGTGTCGGAAAATGACGGACTATCGGAACAACTCTTCTGAAAAATATGTAGTATTGTTCTGTCAAAAACGTATCAACTTAGGTAAATTGAAAAAAAAAATTATGTTTGAACCGTTATTAAAACTCTATCTTTATTTATGTCTCAGATTTCCTTTTGATAAAACATATACAAAGAAATAAAATAGTATCAGAACAAAGAATTCTATTACGGTTTTGATTTAGAATGTATGTAACGCTACTATTAGGAAGGAAATAAAGTCGGAAATCTTTTCCGGAAATGAAGCAAGAATAAAATAGATAGGCCAATCAACATATTATGCTGTTAAAAATATAAAGTGAAAACAATTAGATTCTTTTTTCAAGAGCAATTTTCTTCCTTCCTGGACATACGATTGCTTGGTTGGATAAGATTTCTGGCACTGAGTCCTCAAAGGAAATATTGTGCCAAACTCAAGTTAAAATTACACTCTACTGAACACATGCTTTCTTCTGCGTATCGCATAAAACGAGAAACTTTGTTTCTGAAAAATTATAAAGATCCTTATTTATGAAATGATAAATATGATCATTTTATAAATTACTAATATCTTCAGCAAAAATAATACTTTATAATGCTTAAAACGTACTGTGAGGATAGAAGTATTCATACATTTATAGTCATAGCCTAAATTATTATCAAAAAAATCATTATTTAAAAAATCTCTTCTTTATCAAAAATACTTGAGACAAATTAAACAATAAAAATTTAGAAAAATATGTAATAGAAGACAACTTACTATTTCGATATAAAATTTACTTGAAAAAATTACATATAAAAGTATAAGACATAAATAGTGAGTAATCTCGTGGTGTAGAAAGTATTCGTATTATGAACATAGTCTTAAATGTTAAAGCTAGAAGTTTATAATTATTGCTTTCAGGAATATGCCGTAGCTTGAATTTTTGCTCTGGTCTTCATTGCATAAATTTAAGGAAATACGATGTCACTAAACTAGAGAGATAGTTCCAATTTTTTTTTAAAGATCATTCCTCAAGTCACGTTTATTAGAAACAGAATTGGTTCTAACATTCTGATCAAATATTTCTTAAAAATGTTCTATGGAATCGATGTCTGGACACAGAGGTGAAAAATTCATAAATTTAGTAAGATTATACAAAATGTATAGCCGCGTAAATAGAGTTTTATGCTTGAAATCATTGTCATGTACGAAAATATAGAGATCAATGAAGATCCTTTTTTGGCATCCTAGATTATAAATTATTTTTGAAAATATCTACATAAATCTGGTAATTCATGACCATATAAATGTCCGTCGAAGCATTTCGTAATTCTAACAACTACAAAATTTAAATATAAACATTGAACAGTAATTAAACTGAATATTTTTATTCATAAAAAACAGAACAAAAGAAAAATTTAAGTGGTTTATTGATATTTAAACAAATAGTGACGATCTATCCTAATCACACAGGCCTAATATATATATATAAATATATAAGCATTCAAAGAACATTACTTAGAATCTAGAACATTCTATTCTACAGTGTATTGTATATAAAGAGCGATAATATTATGAAAACGTAACATGTAACCCACTAGAAAGCGAGAAACTTTATACAAGAATTAAAACTGATAGTTACGATAAACACTGTTTGAAAATGCGAGCAGCCCTGTGTAACCACCTGGTGGTCAAGGTTAGGTAGCTCCGAAATCCACGCGAAAAAATCTGAAAGTGAACGGCTCGATCGGCGTTGGATTACAGAATGTGCGGAATCATTGAATGCTGGACTGAAGGGGAGTTACTATAATATGAATGTTAACAAGTTACACGAATACTCGAGTAAATGACAGAGTTTACGGCGTAAGAGCTAAATCAGATTAAGCTGTACCAAAATTGTTTAATTTGTAATCTATACAGAAAAAAAAGAATCGAAAGGTAAAACTTGGTTGATAAGGAGGGTTGAAGATGGAGAAGAATCACTAGCTTCTTTCAACCTCTCATTACGCGATGTTACCAATCATAATATACTTCTTGTGGAAGAAATTCAGTAGTGTATCTCGGAATCATGATAACTGTAATTTACTAAAGAAGTTAAGCCCCTCAGGGTACTGTATTTGTCAAAACTCCAGTTATTTTAACTTGGCAGCACCACAAGCCTCAGGCTTTCTCCTGAGCTATAATTTATCAAATGAGAGTGATGAGGAACTCAATAGCAAATGTGATAAATAAAAAAAAATATTTGATAATCTTTTCCTCAAATCTGAAACACAAACAATAAGTTCTTTATTGATGCTATAAAATTGCGAATTATTTAGCATGCACCAAAAGAAAAGGAGTAAAAAAAAGTTGTTAATAATTTAAACTTGAAAATGTTCAATTAAATCCGATATAAAAAAAAAATCTTGTAATATTAGGACTGACTTGGGACTTCAACCAGAATTAACGTGCATCAGCCCTGCTACACGACAGGCCTTTAATTACAACATAATTTGAACTCTAGATTCGACAAAAGCAACGATGACCCCGAATCCGCGATCTTGACGCCTAGGTTATCGCAGCCATTTTTAGCTTGGGAAGCAGTGTGGTGCAGAACAAAGGGTCTTAAGAAATTAGTTTTTTTGTGTTAGATTATAAAATATATCAGAGAACTTTAGACTGCAATATGTATCTACTCGTATTTGATTCTGTATTACACATATCAGTAATATTAATCAGTGAATAATTTAATGTAAGTTTTACTTCTTGATACAAAAGTTACGAGTGACTGCTCGTTGTGTTTTAATAATGAACATTTGATTAGTATTTACTTATGAAGTAATCAGTATGATTATTAATATTTTCATATGTGAAATATTTTTGTACAACCATTTAATTAGACTTATGGAAAGACATATTTATTGCTTACAAAAAAGGAGTAAAGGAATTGCAGAGAGATTATTGCAATGAGGTACAAAAATCGTCATTAATCCATTGTTGCGAGTTTTACAGAAATTCTGCTTACAAAAACAATATCTACTGTTTAAAGAATTCCCATACAAATGGCGTTTTCAAGTAGTCGAGCACTTCGTTATACTCTTGCCTTTGATTCTCATTGATTTGTAACTGAGCGAAGAATCCTGTATTCAATTCCCTTTCAAAATCATAGGCCGAGCAGAAATATCTGATTCCTTTAGTAGAATCTCTGAGTTTTCCTAATTCAAAAAAGTCTCTGTAAGCCTGTTCACCGCAAGTCGCAGCTATCTCTGTGGCATCACACACATAGGAAAAGGCTGACCTTCTGCAATATCAACAAAAAAAAAAACAAAAAACGAATGGTTAATTTCAAATATGCATTTCAAATTTGAGATGAAATTGTTGAACATCGCACATTTAATGATCAACTTATACAATGAAAAACATCTTATTGAAATTTATCAAATCTAAGTACAGAAAAAAATGGCATTCTCATCTCCGCTGGATAAAATTTGTCTGGATCTTAATAGATCAAAAGGAACTAAAATTTGGTGCGGATGGATAAATTAATTGATTTAGTTAAATAACTTCTGAAACAAACTTTTTCTAATACATGATCTGATGTTTGCAGATTTAGAAAGACAATGGCCTCAATTAGCTGATGTTCATATTCCATATTTATTCAATCATTAGTTCCAAAAATATTTAGTAAAAGCTGTTTTGGTTCCCGTGTGTCTGGCCATTTTCAATTCGTGAACGTAAAAATCTTCGGCACATTTCTATTTCGCCAAGCTGACTTTATTTGGGTCAACACATAGTATACACATAATCAGTTGGGCGTCGGTTGTATCATTTTTGGCGACTTTAACACTTGCGCTGTCAAATTGGAAAAGTTTCTTATTCTTATGTAATTCCTATTTTACTGTTTTATCTATCAAAATATTAAGATAGTGCAATCTAAAGACCGAAAAATAATCAAGGTTTCTGTGTAATTACATTTACTAACCAATTTTTAGAAATATTTTTTTTTGCTTCAATATTTTGTTTGTGGGTTTTCCGATATTTAAAAAATAATCCAAAATGTTTTCGAAAGTAAGGAAGAAAATCTATTTCCGCAAAAATCTTCATTACTTTCCACTCTTACGGATGTACCTCTTTTGTATTCAGATAGATAAAATAGCCTAAGTTTAAAGAGGAAAGTATAAATTTCATATTGTATTAATTTTAAGTACACGAAATTCAAATGACTGATAGACGGATCCTTAAGTTAGCACTGGAATTCCATTTTAAACATAAAGTATTGCGTTCATGTTATTCTGTAATTTCTTCCCTAACTTATTAAATATAATTCCGTTGCTAAATTTTAATATGTTAAGAATTGCAAATTAATATTTTAATGCGTTACACGCGTTACATGTAATAATAATGCTATAATATATGCTCAAGAGGGATTTTAAACATAAAATAAATCGGAAGTTTTTCTGAATCTACTCAGATTTGCATTATTGATCTATTAGCAATTAGGTAACATGATGAAATATTATTTTAAATAATAATTTGCCAATTTAAAATGCTAAAAATATAGGAAAAAAGATATTGTCTGATTCGGTTTATAATATATTATATACATATATGCACATAGTATTAATATTATTATTATATTATTATATGCACATGTATTATTACATATAATAGAGTATACACATGTATGGCTATACATATACATGGCATATATACACATACATATACCATACATATTATTATATACATGTATAGTTATTTATTATTACATGTATTAACATACATACATAATAATCATGCCTACATACACATATATATACATCGCTCATTATTATTATACACATGTTCATGCATATATAGTTAGATAGAGAGTTATGGTATACATATATATATTATATATATATTATACATGCCTACATTATTATCGCACATATTATTAAACACACATGCATACATACATACATGCGCGCGCACAATATGTATTATTAAGAGTGTTATTAATGCTACATGCGTACATTCCATTATATATATATATATATATATATATATATATACATTTGCACAAATTTAAAAAAAAAATTTCTTCTCATGAGTAGGTAGTAAGATGTTTTTTAAAAAATAAATAATTTTTTTATAAATTTCGAGATCAAAATGAATTTTCTTTAATAAATAAGCTTTAAAAGTTACTTACATGCACATTCGCTGATAATCTGAATAAGTTGAATCAATGTGGCCTCCAGATTCTCTGTAACGTTCGTATTGTCCTGTAGCGTTCTCTTCACAACGCTTGAATGCATTTTTTAATCCTCGGTAACATTCTGCGTGTCTTACGTAATCTACAAAAAAATACGGTAAGCCTCCTAACACTTGACAACTTGTTTAAACTATTTTAAATTATTCAAAGAAATCAATTAAAAAAATTGAACCTTACATTTATTCACTGTAATATGCATTCAATGAAATTGGCGGCTTTTAAATAAATTTTTCAATTGCGTAATTTATTTCGCCATTTTTGTTCACCATCCATGACCTTATACCCTATTTTAATGATATGAATTTTTTCTTGTTAATCATTAGTTAGTCTTTATATTTATGTTCTTTAATATTATGATTTATCAAGGCTTTTAAAACTAAAAGGGAAATTTCATGAACATAAAAATTAAATCTTACCCTGTTGTTCAGTCCTACACCTGAAATAGCTATTGAAAATACTGTGGTATACATTTTACTTTTATTTATTTATTTTCCTTCTGATATTTTTGCAATTATAGGGAAATCTGTCCTATGTATTTTCATTACGGTTGTGATTTGACATTTTTATCCGTAACTTACATGCTTGTAAAGGCTATATATATATATATATATATATATATATATATTACTGTTTCTTATACTTTCCATTTTCTTAGTATTATTCTAAAGTTACTTTTTAGCATTTAATTTTAGTTTTGTTTTTTTAGAATTTACGATCATAATTTTTGTTAATTCTCTTTAATTTAGTTTACATACATTGTAGTATAAAACGGATATAGTATGAATCGTTTTAGTACATAGCCGATTGTAATACTAGGAAAGATTTATTTTTGTCTTAACATAAAAGTACAAGTTTAAGAACCTAAATGACAATAATTATCAATACCTCATAGAAATGAGTTCAAAAGGGAAAAAAAATTAATCAAATTATTTAGAATACAAAAGACGATATAATTTTAGTCAACATGCTCTTTAATTATATTTATAATGTTTCAGAAATGTAAGACGGAGAATTATTTTTACGAAATATCAGATGCAATAAAATATATGCAAGTTCATAATAAGGGTTAATATGTGGCAGACAACTCTCTCTCTCTCTCTCTCACTATGTCTTGCAAGAGAGATAGATATCACTTTCGAAATGCCTTTGAAATTAACCCTTAATGCCTTACAAATCTTATAATAATTTTAAAGTTTTACTTGAACCTATTATTTCTTATTTGTTTGTAAATACTTACTAGCTCGTATTTCGGAGTTCTTGTTACATACTTCCTCAATGTATTTTCCATCATAAGCATAAAAGGGAAAAACGGCGTCTCCCGGCTTCAGGCAATCTTCCAGATAATCCTCAAAATTTTTCTTCATTCTCTGTAGATCTCTAGAATTAAGGACATTATTTCTAATTGAATCATTAATAATGGCGCACATTTTCTTTCCAAAACTTGTGTTTTTCAAATGAAATAGTCAGAAAATATGTGCCCAAATGTAAAAATAAGTTAAATAATATTCACATGCAGCTAACTTTCCTACGGCACATCTTACAACACGGTTTGGCTCTCACACAATAGAACAAATTGAGAGAAACCTTGTGCAAAACAAGTAACATGGTTTCGCTCTGAGACGAAAAAAAATTACGAAACCTTTCTACTACTTTGTATTTCTACACCACTGTATTGCGTGATTTTTGTTTAATGCATTTAAAAACCAATTTATCTTCAAATAATGAGTAGGAAGGAGTAATGTATGATAGTAGATGTTTTAGGTCTCATCCTGCGAAGTTTCTGTTTGTGTGTTTGACACGACGCAGAAATATCAAAACATATAAAAATATCTAAAAATATTTTTTACCAATTATCAGAAAATGGAAGCAAAAATGGAAGCAAAGAGGCCTAAAAGCGATCCAATGAACAAATATTTATTCTTGAATTACATTCGGTTTGGTCACTCCTTTCAAATGGTGTGACAGGGGCTTAACTTGAAAATGTATAAGCAAATATTAATTTATTCGTTGATAAATTTATTAAAGTTAAGATTTGATTAACGGAAAATAGATATTTTAATTTCTTTTCCTTTTGTATTATGCAATTATTAACATTTTTAATAAAATATATACATTTAGAATTCTAATAAAAAATTATGTTGCTTATATTGCATTTGAAAAAACGCTTTCGCTTTCAATAAATATTTGAAACTCAACCTCCCTTTCTGTACTGGCTCGGGATCTCAGATAACACGGCGTCACTCAACACGTCATTTTCTAGGAATCTATCTACCATGTTATAAGAAAGTTACTCCTATTCTTTTATTTGTCTATTTTGTAATATTATTGTGAAAGTAATTTTTTATTGAGTATGAGGGATGGTGTGTGTGTGTGAGAGAGAGAGAGACGTTTAATGGAAAAAATTGCAAAGAAAAAGGATAACTGGTTGACAAGATTGAGGTCGAAAGTAGAGAAGGTTCACTACGGAATCCCGTGGTGTATTTCCTTGTTTAACAAATAACGCAAACCTCAAAGGGAAAGAAAAGATCACTCGTGTGCATCGGGTGCCAGAACTTACCCAATGAAGGTTAGCCTCCTAGGTTTAGCAATTATTTAACCCAAACTTTTTCAAAATAAAAACGTATATATTTAAGAAGTGTGTGAAATCAACTCCTCCTAGAATTTATGAAAAGCTACGAAGCGACATTGTGGGTATAAATGAAGGCTGTATTCAAAGTATACACAACAGGCCTGAGCACAAGTATCCTATTGATTAAAGAAACTAAGGATTCATTGTTCCCAGAATTCCTGTAGCCGTGACGAGAAGCAGTCTTTCACAGGGACCATAAGTTTGTCATCCGAATTGAAGCGCTTCCTTTTCTGTTTTTTTTCTTCAGGGGACCAAAAGTACGGAAATCGCAGTGCGATATGTTCGGGCCTTAGGTCTCCAATTGAACTTGTCCAGTTTCGCGGATGTCACCCTAGAGACGTGAAGTTGAGGGTTACCATGGAGCAAAACCACACACTCCGTGAGCAGCCCCGGTCTTTTTTTCTTGATGGACTTGGGTAGGCTTCGAAGTGTCTTACAGTAAATATCGGAGTTAATGGTTCATCCGTGCTCGAGGAATTGAACAAATAGAGGACCTTGGATGTCAATTGAACGGTGCTATTAAAAAAGAGCCTCTGCTCTCTCCTGCACATGCGGGTGCTCGCGCTTGTTCCAATCCACGCTGGAGACTCTATTCACATCTCTAGATATTTACTACGATCTTTTATCGTGTCATAGGCAAATATGTTAGCGGTCACGTTGTTACGACGTTTCGTAACTGATCATTTAAACATTCCTTGTAGCTATAATATGCTGTTTATTACATACTTGTTTAAAACGTTTAGTATGAAGTTTGAAATCTCTTGCATAGATTTTTTTTCTATTTCATTGTAATAGGGCTGATTCAGTGAAATCATCTTACTCAAATATATTGCTCCGAAACATTATATATATACCTCAATGTTTTTAGTTACTCTAAGTAATCAATAATATTGATATTCAAGGAGTACAAAAGAGATTTTGTAACATTTGTAGATTAAATATACAATACAATATCTTAGTTGCATAAAATTGTGCTGCAATCGTAACCGAACAGTTTGTTTGTTATTTCTGAAACTTCATCTTTATTAAATTTAAATACTTTTAGCCGATTTAATACATTAATAGATATTTTCAAGCTTGCGATTAAAGTATTAAGATACTGACCTAGAATCATGACCTTTCTTAGTGACCGCTTAGATACCCATTCCAGAGGCATGAAAATGCCTCAAAAATACATCGATTTTAATGTATATGTTACAGTGAGTAATCAATTTTTTAACTTTCAAATGTTTGCTATGTCTTTGTACTTATGAAATTTTCTGTTGGTCTGAATATATAAAGTTTTAATTTCTTATCCAAGCCTTCTGTCTTTGCCTGATACGGGTTTGAAATTTTTTTTTGTGTTTATTTTTTTCAAAAAAAAAAAAAAAAAAAAAAAAAAAACACGTAGGAGATGAATTTTGAACGAACCTAAATTTCAAAATGATTTTGAAATTATACCGAAAACTTTATTTAAACATCAATTTTTCAAGGCATACTTTATCAACAAAACTGCATTTTAGTGCTTATGCTAAATATTATATTAAACAATAAAATTAAAAAAAAGTTTATGTTTTATTTATTGTTTTATGCTCAGTGTTATCATAATAAGCAAAAATTAGTTTTGTTCTGTTTAAAAGAAAAGAAGCTATTTATTAGTGTTTCACAAATCTGAAATTGCAAAGAAAATTTTTTATTAAAATGTTTTTAAACGGATATATATTTCACATCTCATATGAAGAAAAAAAAACGTAAATGTGTCACAAGAAAGTATTAAGAAATATGGAAAAAATTATGAGTATAATTTATTGTAAAAAATCCTTTATAACAATATATAACAAAAGCCTTTGCTCAGGGCTGAAAACAGGCGCCTCTAATACAATTTCATGAGGAGATAACGAGTAGGAAACTATAAAGTATAACATCACCCTACAGTTTTTCTTCAGAATTGAAATTTATGAAAAACGGATTTTTTTTACACAAAGAAAGCATTATTTTATTTTCATAAATGAGTTTATTTAACAATCTCCGTCTTTAGTGCATATTCTAGCTTTCTAACTTATTACTTATGGTAATAGTCATTATGGCCCAAAAGTAAGAATGATCCATTCTCACAAGTGGTGTATGTGCACACTCATATCACTGTCTTTTGGCACCTTTTTGAGTGATCGACGATTGTAAATCTATGCGACCCGTGTGGTTACCGGGAATGAAAGAATAGTCCCACTGTAGCTCATGCTTGTCATAAGAAGCAACAGAAATGGGTACCCAACGTCCGGGGTTATAGCTGGGCACCTTGCCCCTGGGGATTATATCAGTGAACCTCAGGGACTTGCCTTCTATAGGTTAGTATGGGCATCATGACCTCGAGGCCTCTTAGTGATATTTTTCTTTACCATGAGGTTTACTGTCTTTGATAAACACGGGTGACGCACACCCGGGTTATCCTAGCGATCCTTCTCTATTTTCAACCCTCCTTCTTGTCAACCAATTTATGTGTTTTCTTTAATTTCTTCTCGTATAGACTACAGTTAAATCTCGTTGGGCGCAGCATAGCCATATCAGGCTCTTGCGCCAATGAACTTTACTTTCTCACTTGACCCTTCTCGTCGATCAATCTTTTCATTGGTTTAACGTCTAGATCACATATTTATTTTGTTTGTTGCAGTACGCCACATCTGGCTCTTGCACCAATAAAACTTCACTTTCATCATCGTCATGAGATCTTTGCTTACATGACAACCATATTCTTTACAATTACTCGAACGAGTTTATGGTGAGGGGAAGTGGATAGTTTTGGTATTAGTTCCTCTCCCAATACATTCTTTTCTTTCCGTTTTCATGCATGAATCAAAACTCTCCCGTTTTAATTCATCAGACAAAATTTGCTATATTTGTTGTCATATTCTTAAGGTTAAAGATAATATCGTAAATTAAAAGCCAAGATTTTAGCAAGTACGGGATTTTTATTTTGGGTGTCCCGTAGGAGATAAAAGTAAGACATGGGCCTCCCATGTATTTTGCATAACTGTTATTCTAGTTTGCTTAACTGGATGAAAGTTGATAAAGACTGATGCGTATCATTCAATGTTTCTACGATCTGATGAGAGTAGATTGCATGTAGAAGATATTTTGTTTTTTTACTAAAATCATTGTGTAATTTTCTGTAAAACAAAACTTGATGTACAATATCCTACTGTTACGTCAGCCAGATGCCCTGTACCCCACGTAATTGTCTGTGTATTTTCTGTCTTCTGTTCCGTACCATATATAGTAGTAGCACGGGTAGAATCTGAATCATCAAGATCGTTTGACATAACGTCTATTCCTAAACATATACAAAATTAGACTTAATTCAGCAAACGGAATTTAATGACTCAGGCTACAACCTGAATCTCACCAAACATCAATTGGATATTTTAGGGTCTAGATTTCAGTAATAGAATTTCTTGGTTGCAACTGCTAGAGGTACATTATACCGAAGGAGAAATAGAATGACAATGGTTCTATAAAGGGTACTGTCTTACGAAATACTATTGGAAAAACTTTTCGCACTTCTTACATCCTTTAATGATGTGTGTGTGTGTAAACTAGAACATATTTTAAGACCTTCACCAATTAATTTGATACTAAATACTTTTTCTAAAAAATATTTACTTACGGGCAACCGTTATCGAGAAGTTCATCAGTCAGTGCGTAATTTGCTTCTAACAATTCTTTGGGATAAATCTCATAATAACCAAGCCACACACTAACATCACATCTTTCGTAACGGGACGTTGTCGTTTCTTCATTTCCTGAAAGAAATTGTATCAATTGTATCTTATTTTAAATTAAGCAAGCCAAAAATATTAATTATATTGATTTATTGAATGTTTATTAACGCCACACCTATAAGAAACACGATGAATATTGGCGACGGACCTCGTATTTTAAATGAAATGTAATTCTAACATAGATTATGTGCTATTAAATAATTTCAGTAATCCTGTAATAAATTAATTATGTTACTTAACTGTTTTAACTTAAATTAATTTTAACTTAAATTGAGAATCATATGAATAGAACGCGTCTATTTACAAAATTGTGGCAATAAATGAAAAAAAAACTCGAAAAATAATGTCAAATAACAGATGTATACCTCTATCAGCTTCAATTGGTGTTGACAATTCGCCTGATGATGGTGGAAAAGAAACTACACTATGTTTATATTCCACAATGCGAAGGCTTAAAAAATTTAGTACTTTGTTTTCATTGAGTTCTGAGAATTTAAGCAATAAATGAAAGATAACAATGATAAAAAAATAAATCTTCCCAGGAATTACTGAAATTAAAGCGAATGAATCATTAAAATCAAAAACATCCTTTGTGATAACATTTTATATGAAATATCACCAAGCCTTCTTTCCAGAAAAGTGAATTAGAAACTGAAAAGACTATGTAGCTTTCGATACTCAAAGACGATAAAACATTGTTTCCTGACGTACAATGTGTAAAGTTTCTAGTCAAAATTATTACTTTATGTGTGTTAGAACACATAAGCTTTCACAACAACTGGAGGATTTAAAACCTCGACCAAATTTGACGTGCATCAGCCTCGCTGTTTTGAGGACCTTAGTGGCATTAGGGCTCCAACCCACAATTTGACGAAAACATCTCCGGCCGCAACTTCGCTAACGCAACCACTTAGATATCACAGTTGTAGTAAAAAAGTTTTATTTTAAAGAAAGGTACGCTAAACAGTAAATAAATATTCTAACTTGAGACATTAAATTAACTTGAACGTTTAATTTTTTTCTAAAAATCTTAAAATTCCCATTACAAATTTTAATATCTTAAGAATATTGTTAATATAATATCGGAAGAAATATAGAAAATTGCTTTCGTTATCTATGTTCTATTATTTCAATATTTAATGCAGTAAATAAAACAGAGACGCAGGAGAGTGTAGCCAGTCCATCACTACTTATAGGAAGAAATAATTATCAAGTTTATGATTATATTGATAAGTATTACTTTTTAAGCATTCAATCATAAAGGTAAGTAAAAATAACATTATCTCTCCAGAAAATCATTATAATTTAACTACTACAATGCGATGTATATCATGTTTTGAAATATGATTTTGTGAATTTATAGATCAGATAACAGCTACAATTATGAAATATATACCAAAATTAAAATAAATGATTAAAAGGGTTAATACTTATAGAAACAGTTACAAATTTTCTTATAAGAAACTGTTAAAAATTGAAGTGTTAAGAAAAGGAAATAAAACATTTTAATATTAAAAATTAATAAAATCTCAATATTAAAAAATATTATTTTAACTATATCTTCCATAAAATATTAAACAAATACAGATATGTAAAATCTCAGTTGAACAAAAATAATTACTCAATACAATTGCATGGAATTCTAAATTTATCTAATATCATAAAATAATAATTCACCTTCTACTAGGGCAAGTGCAAGTACTAAAAATGCGAAGATCATCTTGACTCTCTTGAATGATACACTCGGGTGTTTTTGAAAGTTAATGAGCACAAAATTTTCCAAACACGAATGTGGTTAAATTGCTTCGTCAAACGTTTTTATAGTATGTTAGCTCTTACAGGAAATGTAAAAAGAAAAACTATTTGCCTTATCACCATCTGGTAACTAGTTAGGCGCAATCACTGAGACAGCAACAGATGTTTTGTCGTTTCTTTTATTTATTATTAACATACCATTCAAATTTATTTATCTACAGTTTAACTCTTTTCGTGATATGATTTGTATGAGGAAATATATCATTCGATTTTTTAAAAAAAAGTCTGTACTGTTTTCAAACCGAATAAGCAAAGTTTATTTTCCAATATAATGCAAAATAATGCTAGTTCATAGCTTAGTTGCTGTACTGTATTAATAGTTAAAAAATTATTTTTTTTTGTCAATATATAATACTTCTTTCTGGAATAACATTAAAGTTTTCGAAGTTCAAAATCTCCCAGTCAAAACTAACTGACAATTCCTTATTACTAAAACACACGATAAGGGGAGAAAAAAAAATCAGAATTATATTCAATTTATTGAATACCTATGTAATTGTTTATAAAAGTCGCGCATAGATCCTGACCCGTGTGGTGACCGGGAATGACAGAATAGTCTCACTGTAGCTCATGCCTGTCGTAAGAGATGACTAAAATGGGTACCCAGCGTCTGGGGATATAGCTGGGCACCCTGTTCCTGGGATGCTCATGGGGTGGATTTCATAATTTTGAACCTCGTTTAAGTGACGGTCCTTATATCAGGACAATTCAGGGACTCGCTTTCTTTAGGTAAGTACCGGCAACAAGACCCCGAGGTACCCTAGTTATATTTTTCTTTCCTATGGGGTTTCCTGTCTTTGTTAAAAACGGGTGACGCGCCCTCGGGTTACCTTATCGATCCATCTCTGTTTTCTACCCTCCTTCTTGTCAACATGTTTTTGGTTTTTCTTCAATTTCTTCATGTCTAGACCCATAGTTAAGTCTTGTTTGGCGCAGCATAACCATATCTCGCTCTTGAGCCAATAAACTTTACATTCACTCACTCATTCACTCGCGCTGAAAAACTACATTAGGGCTGTACTGGTGATGAATTTCATAATTTTGTACCTCGTTTAAGCGACGAAATCTGTAAATAAAATGGCACCTCCCTTTCCAAACTTTCACACTATGCTACTAGAAGGACTTGGGACCTCGACTAGATTTTAGGTGCATCAGTCTCGCAATACTGCGGGTCTCAAGTTGGCTCAAGGTTAGAACCTACGACACAAAGAAAAAAAGCTAGATGTGAATTCGCAACCATTAGTTCGAAGCCTCCCTATCACGATATGCATGTGAAATCTCTTTATTTCTTGTATTCATATTCAATACCAGCTGTGTGTGTGTGAGTAAGTGAGAGAACTTTTTTATTTCATAAAAACAGAAAGCAACAATGTTTAATTTTAAAGTCATCTGAAGCCTGCTTGGAATTTCGTACTAATTCGGTTTTCTAAAATGATTCAATAATTGTAGATTTAACAGAACATTTCATTATTATGTTGCAGCCAAGTCCATTGGAAGTGTGATCATTTACTGTCTCTAACCATTTTCTAATTTATGAGAAATTTTTTAATTTCAATTTCAATATAGCAAACAAATTAAGACTTCACGAAATATTTTCTCAAAAAGGATAGCGGTTTTTTGTTGTTGCTGTATTTATATATATATATATATATCTTCTTTATATCAAAATTGGATCCGAAAATAGAGGCATTACTACATTTTAAAATTATTTCGTGTGATACGAAAAAATAGCAAGCCAAAAAATGCAAGAATATTTATATATAGTTTTGCAAAGGATTAAAAATATAAATATTAAATAATCGTAATTCAAATAAATTTAATTTTTGTAAATATCACTTTTGTAAATGATTTGGTAAAATCACATTTGGTAAATAATAACTTTCTATATTTTTTTTTCTGTGATGGATGAAAAATTTTGAAAATGGTAACTGAAAACCAATTGGATTTTATTCTAAAACTCTTAACGTAATTGGACAAATTTTAAAGTATACACTGAGTTACAAAAGTAAGTATACACAGTAATGGTGTTCACGTTTTTCGAAGAATAAGAGATATATAATCCGATTACATTCAAAAATTAAATGTATTTAAAAAAAACAGGTAACAAAAATTCAATTATAAAACAAAGAATACCACAAAAATACAACTAAGTAATTTGAAAAGATAATTTAATTTAAAATTAACATGTAATTCATGTCACAAAAATAAGTATGTTGGCAAAACAGGGAAAGAGAAAAAATAATTTTTTATATGTTTATTTTGCAAAAACTAAAACTTAGTAGTGTAGCCTTTGGCTTTTCTCAATGATTTTAATCTTGATGACATTTAGTTCACCAAATTTTGGGTCACAGAAAAGGGTATTTTCGGCAATTTCTCTGACGTACTCTTCTGAGATGATCCTTATTTCTTATGTCTTGTTCCCTAATTTGTCTATCACGTAATCCCACATATGTTCATTCGGATTAATATCGGGTGACTGGGAAGGGATTTAAGCAGTTTTTCAATATTGTAGACCAGCCATTTTGGTACATTTCGAGCTGAATGTCTTGGCTCAGTACCTTGCAGCGTTAAGTCCTAATTTTGCAGCGCTTTGAAATTACGTGGCCGCGGTTGCCTAGTGTTCATGGCTTCGGACTTGTGGCCGGCGGTTTTCGTTCAGTCGCGGGTTCGATCCTTGTCCGCTAAAGGCCCACCGAGTAGCCAGGGCGTATGCACGTTAAATCTGCCGGTGCCTATAGTCCCCCGTTGGCGTGGTGTGGAAGTTAGGTGAGGGGTGCCAGCTCAGGTATAATCCTCGTCACTTGACCAAGGTTTGAGATTACGAGGCCAATATAGCCCTGGTGTTGCTTCTTATGCGACGTTAATAAAAACTAAAACTAAACTTGACATAGATGATCTTTTAATAGATAACTGTATTGATACATTATTCCATCAGTTATTATTAAATTGCCTACACCTGCCATTGACATGCAAACCGTAAGCCACATATGAACCACCACCGTATTTAACAGTTTCTCTCTGTTCTTTGGTTCGAGCTCTGCGTTTGCTTTTTTCTCCACACTTTTAGGTGTCCATCTGATCCATAGATATTGAACTTATTCTCATCTGAGAAAATTACAGAACTCCAGAAAATATAATCCTGTATACATTATATTTTGTATAGCAACCTTTTTTAGTGATTAACTTTGCGACAAATGGTTTTCTTCGAATGTTGTGACCCTGGTATTCTGCCTTTAGTAGCACACTACGAATTGTCTCAGGATTGCAAGATTTACCTATATTATGTTCTTTATCAGATTTTAATTTTGGAGCACTTAACTTTTCTAATAATATCCCGACTTCAATAGTCAACTTCAATATATTTTGGAATATGCAATAGATTTTATGTACATTAAATGAGAAAATAATTTAGTTGCAGATACATTGTCAAATGAACCAAAGAAATCTCATCAATTAATTATGATCAAATTACCGAAGAGCAAGAAATTACCGAAGAGAAGAATTTGAAACATAGCGAAAATATTCAAGTTGGAATTTTAAATAGTGTTCCCGTCTCTATTGAAAATCTTTAAGGTGTGGTACTTCAAAACAGCATTTATTACATACTTATTACAAACACTGTTTATTACATACCTAAGAGTTATCTTATGGAAACATTTCATTAATATACATATATATATCGGAAATTATCTCATCCTGGAATTAGATAAGGAGTAAAATTTTAATCTGCCGAATATTACGAAAGTTATCCAGCACTTATTTGTTGGTTTCATTAGCGTCACACTCAAAAAAGCAACAGTAGTGTTACTGACGACGGAGCACGTAATTTTGAACCTCGGTCAATTGACGCGGACAGGCACCCCCTCTCCAGCAGGCACCCACTCTCCTAACTTCCACACCACACCAGCGATAAGATCTTCAACATCAAAATATTTAATGTGCATCAGAGCATGATATATGGTGGATCTTCAATAGTCTCAAGGCTCGAAACGTCTGAGAAAAAACCACTTACCACAAGTCTGCGACCATAATCATAGGCTACTACGCCCATATGTAAAGCATTGGACGAAATCTTGTGTTCCTTGCCAAATATCGAAATTGTCTCGTCACACGATATCAATATTTGGAGAAAATAAAAAAAAAGCTATAAATATTACGAAAAGTGAATATTTCTCTTGTTGATCCATTACCAGATCCATGGAAGATATTTTTATGGAAAATACATAGGCTGAAATTGCAGGGAAAGCTATGTACAGAAATTGGATAGCTTTCACAAATTGCAGCCTATCACCCTCATTGTAATGGCAAGGTGAAAAGGTTTCACAGATAAATAAAGGTAGTTTTAATAGACGATTAATAATAATAATTTGGATTAAAATGACACTAACAGTTCTTTTAGGCTTACGATACGCATTCAGAGACTATACTAACTATGCCATAACAGAAATGGCTATGGATAAAATATCAAACTTCCTGAATAATTCTTTTTGAAGCAAAAATAAATCAAATACCACCTGGAATCAGGCAAATAGAAAGTGTTTTGCAAAGCTCAACAAAATAAAATAAAAAAATATCTGTATATAAAGATTTATGTGTGTGTCAACTACTCACATTTTCCTTGACATTGCAGAATTCAGAAAAATCTTGAACGCCTAAATGAATGTGCTTATAATGTTATCAATCGTTCATGAACAAATTTTGTTCTCAAGGTAATGAATAAAGAAACAAATATATCGGGAGACAGAAGCTATTCTATCACAACAAATTTCTGAACATGAAAAATATACAACTGAAAATTGCATAGACCATAATTTATCTTCAGCTGATATTCAAACTAGAATATATGTGATGAACCCCCAAGAGCCCTACATAGCCTAATGGTCTTAGTCGCGGACTTGTATATGGCGTTGTTTTTGTCGAGAATTAGAATCGAGGACGGATGATACTACAGAACCACTGTGTAGCAGGGCTGACGCACATGAAATCTGTCGAGGTCCCAAATCCTTCTGTTAGCACGGTTTAGCCGTTTCGAGAGAGTGATGCCAGCTCATCTCCGTCACTTAACCCTTGATTAAAATTACGAGATCCATCTCCAATAGCCCTCGTATTCCTTCTCAGTGCAGAGTTAATAAAATAATCAAATGTGGCTCAATCTAAAGCTAAATCACCTTTATGACGATCCCGATCAGGCAGAATTCTAAAGCCTCTAATGGAATTCAAAAACTGATATTTTTGTGTAATATGTATTAGTCTTTTGTTGATAAGCTTCTTATTTATTTCCAATATTTCTAACGTAACGTATGTTACTAATAGGGATGTTAATGCAACGGATGAAATAAGGGCGAAAAAATATTTTTAATAATTGTAAATATCGTTTAGTAAATGATTATTCTAAGTACCCGCCATGTATAAGGGATGATGTAGACACGGTAGCCTAGTGGTCATTGCTGCAGACTTGCGGCCGGCGTTTCCATTGAGTAGAGGGTTCGAGCTTTGATGCCACTAAAGACCCACCGTGTAGCTTGGGATGACACACGTTAAATCTGTGGGGGCCCAAAGTACTCCAGTGGAAGTTAGGAGAGGGGAGTGCCAATTCAGGTGTCGTCCTCGTCAATTGACCGAGGTTCAAAATTACGAGGTCCTTCCCCAATAGCCCTCGTGTTGTTTCTAGTGCGATGTTAATAACAAACCAAAGAAACCAAAGCTTCTAGTGTGACAAACCAAACTAAAGGGGTTGATACTCGTTAAATCTGACAAAGCCCCAAGTTCACTCGTTTCGTGGCAAAAAGGGTTAATTCCGATATCATCCTTGTCACTTGATCGAGACTCGACGTTTACGAGATCAATTTCCAATAACTCTTCACACTTGATTTTGAGTGTGAAGATCAAAAGAATTTAATCAATAAATTAATGTTTACAATTGTTAATATTACAATTGCTAAATTCTAACTTTCTGTAACTGTTTTGCGCTTTGCCGGATAAGCGATCTAATTTTTTTATTTACAGACCTCTGTGTTTTTGCGAAAAGCGGTAGAATTCGTGAATGAAATAAATCACCATTGATATTGCATTTATATTGAATCAATCACTGCTAAGTATTATGTTTCTATAGTAATCTAATATTACAACCAATCGTATTTTCTTTCTATTCCAATAACACATTACACCGTCAAATAAATACCACACACAACACATTTTAGCATCAAAATCTAAAATTACAAGATTTCAATTTCAAAATCTCTCATCAGGATATCAAGAAATAGAAACGAAACTTTAAGATTAAATTGTTGAGACTTTTAAACAAATTTATGGCATTTCTGTAACCAAAATCAGAACAATTCCATTAAAACTCCATTACGTCAGGTGTATAAAAGAAGCGTGAGAAAACTATTTTATCTACAACTTATCTTAAGATGTGTATTTTTTCACACGCACTTGGCTTTAATCGCTAAAAATTACATTACAATTGCCAAGACCTTAATTTGCTGAATTGATGAAATAATGTTTTTTGTTCTTTCTTCCTCTTCTAGTTCATGATGATAGAAAGTGTTCTTTGTAATAATGTATTATTTATTGAAACGAAAATTCATTTAATGGACTTTTTTTCTAATTACAACACAATTTATTACTCATTACTTGGGTCGATATATTTAAATATCTCGCTCACTACATGTGCCTTTTGTTAAAACACAGCTAATCTAAATAAATAGAATTAAGTACCAGTAAATGGTGATCGTGACTGATTATGTGATATTTGACATTTAGGGGATGGATCTGTATCCTCACATGATTTGGTGCTCTGGGAATTTCTTGCCTGCCTGTTTGTTATTTAGGCTGTTGAATTTAGAGGTTGATTTCAAGAAATAATTTTTCGTTAGAAGAGTTTTCTCTGCGTAGGCAAACAATTTATTCCATCTTTCTAAGAATTTTCGAAATCAATTTAAAAATATAGTGTCTTCACACAGAAAGGGAGAGATTTGCTAGGTTCGGAGGCACGTAATTTTTTTATTGCACCGTTTTGGTAAGTTTAATTTTTATCTTATTTTTTTGTACACTTTTCGTTTAGAAAACCCGCTTGTTGATGCTGAAATATTTGATCAAAAGTTAGGCACTTCGGATTTGATGGGAATACCAATTCTTCATGGCGTTTGTCCAATGAATCATCGCGTTAAGGGTTAAGACTATATGATTTTTGGCTAATGTTATTGTAAAACCGCTGTATATTTCAATTTAATCCCATCTTGTAATATATCTCGAGTATATAAGGAATTAACAAAATATCACTATATAATTGATGTCATTGACAGAGAAACCTTTAATCTAGTAGTTGCTATTGTGCGTCAAATTCCATCCAAAACAAAAAATCCGTACACTTGCATTGAAACAGATTAATTTCATATTTTGTAGATTTGCAATGTGTTATTTACAGAAATCACTTTTTAATATTGGATTATATTAGTGGATTAGTAATATTAGATATATTTTAATATTTAGTGATAGAAAATATCGCATTTGTTGAATGCAATGCTGGAATTAGCCTCTGATAATATCAAGAAATCTGTACATCGATTGTCGTAGCTGTATAGCATACCTGTTACTTTGCAACAGATTATTTCGGTTTCTAACCACAGTTTCCACAATCTAGCAACTATGTATAACCAAATTGCTGAATGATCGAGAATACATTCTTCGCGATAAAGTGAATATTATTTCTGATAGATATATTGTTTCAATCGATGGTCTGTCACATTTTGAAAAGCTATGAAGTTTAGATTTAGAGCTAAGTGATAAAAATTCTTTGCAGTCGTAGATATTCTTGCTCTAACACAACAACTGGTACGTTGCGAATTTATGGAGGTTACCGCAAGTTAAGTGTTGTTAGTGACGGAGATTCTAAGCCATTGGGACAAATTCAAGATTTTTATCCAAATATGGTATATGTAGTTTTTAGCGCGACTAGCAGATCGTTTGATGATCTCATAAAACATTCAAAGAAAAAACTAATAAACGTATCGTTTGCAGTTTTAGACCAGGCAGTTTTCATGACCGCCTATTCTTATCACAATTGGGTCACCTTTTTCTGATCTTAAAAATCCCTGTCTTTATGTCAGTGTAACTTGTATCTTATGTAAGCAAAAAAGGTAAGAATTAAGGGTTTGAATTTTTTTTCTACTAATGGAACCAAGATTGTCACTTATGGTTCATAGAATTTGGAATTGGATTTTGGTTTACGTCTAAAGCATAATTATGCATTTGTTATTGACAAACTCTTACATTCTGTTATTGATGACGATTTTATCGAAAGATACGGCTTACTGAAGGAAGTCAAATATCGTCGTGTATAAAATATTTCAGCTTCCTGCAATGTGGAATTTGTAATATAAGAGGTGTAAGAAGAATTACAAAACTGAATTGGACTTCGCCATAATGTTTGTTTTAAAGGAAATTTCGTAACTAATGCAAATACTCCTTTAAATAAGTAAGACTCCTATGGTTAATGGATTTCTAGAAGCATATAAAAATTTCAGCTTCTAATTCCGGAATCGGGTAGATTTTTGAATATTACTTCGGGTTAACCTTGCCAAAAACTGCATATTTTATGATATTGAACCAGAAAATTTATATGACAATCTTAATGGAAAAAAAGTACAATTAGCTTAAGTTAAATCAGATAAAATTAACAAAAGTGTAATAACGCACCATTGGAGAATACTCAGGAGGGCATGTGTTCTAACTTATGTTACCAGCCTATGAGGTTTCTTTAGACGCTTTTTACACACAAAAGACACTCATTTCTTTATTTTAATAAGGTTCTTTTTGCTCTTACTTAACTTGTAATTCAAAGATTTAAGTATAATTTTTATCGCTCGAATTAAAGGTGTGTGGCTCCTAAAATTGAACAAACGAGTACTTGATGTATCAAAAAGCCTTTTTGTTACAATGTCATTTACCTTAAGAAAAAAGTCGAAGCTTTAGTCAATTTTCACAGTCTACTGCAGTTAAAAAAATTTAGACGTGTTTTAGTAACGAATAATTTCTAAAGGAAGTTCACTTCTCATGCTGCAGAAGCTCAAATCATTTTTTACGATTAACAACAAAAGGAAAAAAAATGAAATTGACAGATATTTTATTTACTCGACGGAGTCCACCATCATGTCAATTAAAAAGTGCAAAGATACCAAATCAAGAACAAAATACTTTGAACTCAACAGAAGCAATCAAAAATTCCTTTATACAGTAATGTTTCCCATAATGCTTTGGCGCAGCATAGCCTGCTTTGATTCTTGTGCCATAAGACCCCCCCCCTCAATCACTCAATCACTCCCAAAATGCTTCAGGAGTGTTTTGTAACAATCGGTTGATGGTTTTAGAAGTTCTTTAGGTTTCGTGCACTAGTTGGTAAAATCGTCATCCAAAAGAGCCAAATATAAACAAAGCAAAATCAAAGTTTATTCAAATGAATAAATTTGCTTTAGTAGCGACATTTTTATGGAAAATAATTAGGATTAAAAGTACACTCTCGAGCTTGCCTTTGCTAATTATGTCTTAGTTTAACAAACAGTACATTATGTAAATAAAACTTTGTATCATACTCATATAAAAATAATATTTATTCACCCCCTCTCCCGTTCCGTCGTTGTCCTGGTTGCCCGACCGATCGAATAAAGGTTAAATAATAAATTCAGAAAAAAAAAAAAAAAACATTTTATACCTATGCTACTTGTTCGTCGTATTGCTGCCCGCCGAAAAGTATTTTAACTACAAATTGTTAAAATGCATTTCGGCGTGCAGCTATTCGACGGAAATAATGATACACATGTTTACTAGCGACTATCCGTGCTATTGTTGCATTCTAAAAATGTGCCTCTTTTCTGCACGATTGCGTTTCAAAAATGTTTACTCCTCACTTTCAAGGCAAATTAATAAATAATATTCCGTGTCTGCACTGAATACTTCGTGGAAGAGCCTCGGTTTACCAACTACTATGTAAATGACCCTGGTACAGAGTATATGACCGTGAAAACCTTTCATTGTATCCACTGTCAGATATTTCAGGCATAACCTGGAAAGTCGTACTTGCTGTATTTTTATCGATCATAAGCCATTAAGATATCATTTTTTTTCAAAAAAGTCGTAAGCTTTCTTCTCTTTAGAAATGACACATATAGTATTCATTTCAAGTTACAACAAATATTCGTTATATCTCGGATATCTGCCAAAGTAGGAAATCCATATTTTTCTTAAATGCATTTTCAAATGAAAAATATCCTAATATTAATATGTGAAAGGGGCTCAAACAACACCTGTTTTTGGCAACAGACGGCTTCGCTATAGCAAGTTGGTCTTGTCATGCTGTGACTCAGTTAATTCCTTATAGGTTCATTTTTTAATGTAATAATAACATATTGAAATTTTTTTGGTATTTGGAGAGAAATTCATACAACTTTTTAAAGGAATTAATTTAATTTTTAAGCCCATTTATTTTCTTCGGGAGGTGAAATCGGAGTACATTTACCACCTCCCTTCGGTTCAATTTAAATATAATTTTTTGAAGCTTTTGTTTCTGTTGTATAGCATAAAATTTACAAAATACATTTAGTACATCCAACAATTTGGAAAAGGAAATGTAAATAATATATAATTTATGTTTATTGATGATGGTGAAATTAAAAATTTAAACATGTTGCTTTTCATAAAATTTCATAAAAACAGGGATCAGTTTATAGTGGGGATTAAGAACTGGGCAAACGTATCTTGCACATCTAGTAATGTCCTTTACTTGTTTCTTTTATCATTGAATATCTTGTTGTTTTCTCATCTTAATTGGTGGCAAATACACTTTTGGAGGCCTTAGCAAGGTTGAATAGTAACAAAAGAAATTTGACATTGATTTCGAAGTTTTTTTTTAATTGAGGCCCCGTCGAATGCTCGTGATCATTTTGTGTCGAGTTGTCACCAATGATGAAATTTGTATTCAGCACATCATACATTCGAAACCAAACTGCAAATCAAAACAAGGCGTACTTAGGTCTAAAATAAAGACGGTCTTATAGGCCGTAAATTTTCTTGCAGAGTTATTTTGATGCTAAGGCATCAAACTCATAGACTTTTAGAAAGAGAAAAAGTAATTTAGTTATATAAATATACAATAATGGCCTTATATATATATAATATGAAGGCCATATAAATATCTAATAAATTAATTCTTTATTCTCACAATTACGAAACTAAATTAAAACATCAAAAATTAATTTAATTAAATACTTTTTGTAATTATAAAAATTCAGCATGCAAGAAAAATTAAAGGAATTGAATAATAGTTAAACAAGTTGGAATAAGAGTTTCACATTCAGGAATTGGATTTATATTCCGGTGTATATTAAACTTAGTTCACCTTTATTGTCTCGTATTGAGTACTGTCACAAAAATCAGAGTTACAGTAAATTCTCTTCAACGCGGCACATTCATGACCACGGCTACACCGGATTAGCTATTTTGTCAGAATATTCAGCATCAATTCAGTTTTAACTCATATTCCAAAGATACATCCCTCCCTAGACAAAAATTTAAACAATTAAATAGGTACTTACTGTGTTTACGTACATTCTATCAAAATGTGACGACAGTATAATTATCCGACAGAATACTTCATATAATTTTATCAAGCTCAAAATTAAATTCAAATATTCAACAATGATTTTAATTGAATATTCTTATATTAATAAAATTCCATATCACAAAAATAGTTAATACAGTACAACAGGGTGGAGAGCGAAAACAAATCGTGAAAAGTTATAATAATCACATGCTTATTTTTTAAATTGTTTTATTAGCAATTAAAGAACAAATGCTGAGATTCGAGAACATTCTAATGTGTAATACAATGTATGTACAGAGTTTTAGTATTGTGCAAATTTTATATTTAAACCACTAGAATTTAAGAAATAATATATTGAAACGAAAACTTCCAGTTACGAGATAAACACTATTCGAAAATGCGAGCAGTAATGCGTCGCCACCTGGCAGAAAAAGTTCCCAAACTCCGGAATCCACATGCATAAAACAAAAGCAAATGGCTCGATTGATGTCGAGTTACGAAATGGTCCGAACCTTTGAATGCTGTATTGAAGATAGGTCTCTGTGTAATGAATATTAAATTACTCAAATGAAGGAACGAATGACAGTTAAAGTTTATGGCTTAAGAGCTAAATCAGACTAAGCTGCTCCAATGTTGTTAAAATTTGTAATCTAGTCAGAAGAAAAAATAACCATTGGTTAACAAGAATAGTCGAAGATAAGGAAAGAATGTTAGAGGGTTTCTTGGGTGCATCATTCGAATTTACCAAAATCTCTAAGCCCCTCATTTCAAACGAATATAAGAAATACACTTACGTTCGTAGAAAAAAATTATGCAGTTTTACAAAATATATTCACTTATTAAATCATTCCAACAAAGTTAGAAACATTGCTGTACCCCTTTTCCTTTATTTAATCGTGGATATATTAAAAATCATTCATTTTATTACGTAAAATTATTGTTCTATTTCTTTTCTTTTAAGAGTACACTATGTGGCCTATCATCTTCATTTCAGTGTTTCAATGTGAAGCAAATGTCTTCATATATTAGTGATGAGGAACGTATTTACTATTTTTTGTAATTGTTACATGCAAGTCATGATAAAAAAAATGTTACATGAATCAAAACGATTCGAATTTGTAGTTATGTTGGACAATTTTTAAATATAAAAATTGCTTGAAATTTGAATTATTTTCTTTAATCTGGGAATGACAGTTAAATTTTTGGACACCTTACTGTAAATGGCTCAGTGAAAGAGATGCCAAAAATATGCTTTTCTTTATATCCTGAGTAATAAGAGTTAATTAATACCTCCATCGTCACAAATTTAATTTATAGTTTAAATGCTGTCCAATTACCTTAAAACACATAAATATCTCAGGAATGTATCAGTAATGGGCCCTATTTAATATTTAGAATCAGTGGATAGTGAAAATTGATGTTTATTGCGCAAGAGCAAAGTCTGGTTATGCGACGCCTAACAATGCGTATTTGCGATCTGCTCGTTAGAAACCGGAAATGAAAACAATAACTGGTTTAAAAGAACGGTCGGAAATATTGAAGAATGGGTAGAGTGTGCCGAAGGGACGACATTCATGTTAATTAAAGACTGAAAATGTCATGATCTAGAATATTTATATTTTTAAAATTCAGTTTTTCTTAAAAGTGCATATAATTTTTATTATAAATTTGTAGAGGCTTAAACGCGAAAATGTTCATAACCTCAAATTTCGAATTTATTTATAACAATACTTCAAACTTCGTTGATTCTTCGGAATCGTATTATTTAGAATTAGAATCTGAATATTGTAAAATAAGATATATTTTAATTATGTTTTTCAGTAAGACAAGTATATTTTCGTTTTTTTTTTAAAATCACCATATTTAGAAAAAGCTTTTAACAAAAATGATGGGAAGCATAAACACATTTGGTAGCGTTCAATATTCTATAACAGCTTTTGATAAATACACGTTTCTGTATATTTTAATGAGATGTGGCTTGTTGGGTGTTTATAAAAGAGTATTCTATATATATATATATATGTGTGTGTGTGTGTACCCAACTCTTTTTTTACATGGTATATACATTCCTCAGAAAACCGTGCAAAAACAATTCGTGTGAAAAATACATATGACTTATGGTTACTTTGGGGATATGTTCCATAAAATTAAGAAATCGTGTAAGAGGAGAAACCTCCAAATATTTTTCCAAAAACGGTGCAAAAAAGTGAGAATGAACTGAATATTACATATTTATAAAACAAAAACAATTGATTTTTTTTACAAAAAAATTAAAATTTGTGTACAGTGAAAATTCAATCTATAGGTACATACAACACATAAAAATTCAAATTATAATTAGGAATAAAACTACTAACAACACTATTCCTCACTACTTGATAATCAGGAATAAAACTAATAAATTAGGGATAAAACTAATAACACAACTATTCCTCACTACTTTATAACCAGCGTGCACGTTTATTAAGAACTGTATCAAACATGCTATCAGTAGATGTGTCAGATATATGTCTAGAACAACTGTCGTCATTGGTTCAAATGAAGAATTTAGTTCTGTCTTAACGGCCTCTGTGGATTTTTATCTGTTACAAAGTCAGTTATTAGTGGCAGTATTTTTTTTTTTTTTTTGCTTGGGAAGGGGGGTTCTCATGTTGTTTATATAATTCTTGAGATACCTTGTTACACAAAGTTTAAGATTACATTGAAATTTTATAGCACGCTTTATGTCAGAATCATAAGAAAATGTTGTTCCTTATTTATAGCAAATTTCAAACCCTCGCGAATTAAATCAGCCACCTTCGACTTCGTCATTATCGACTTGGATTATTGAAATTAAGAAATGCATATAAATTTGTAAAAAAAAAAAAATATCATACATAACAGAAATTGTAATTCTAAGAATATATTTCAAATTAATAAGATGTTAAAACGATTAATTTTTTTAAAATTTAAATGAATGAATATTGTCGAAACAGTACCATGATGGATTTACAGTTTGTGAAGATGCCGAAATGCTGTGTTTAAGTTGAAGTACAACGAAATAAAGAAAAAAAGTAATTATAAAATTTGGGTATTCCCCGTAACTGCAGAATACAAAGGAAACAAGCCATGAAGAAGACCAAGTCACTCACACATGTGTGGGCATAAACATACCGTCTTCTGATTACACTGTCAAAATTAGAATTAAAAAAATTTAGGATGATTCGTGCTACAACAAAACATTCGCGTAAAAAAACAAAACATTCGCGTGACGTGCATTCGTTAACGTGCTGCAACAAAACATTCGCGTGACGCCCGCCCGACTCGGGCGTCCTCTTGTGCTATTACTAGATTCAATTATTAAACACTACGACACAGATAATTATAGAATCACCACAGCAATGCTTCAGCAATTTATTAGTATATATTTACTATGACAGAAATGATTGTGCTCTCTTGGGTAAGCTTTCTAATACCTTAGTTCAACCCACCAATAGTAATCTAACAGACTCTTACCACTAGTCCTTCCTCGACTGCAACTCAGACTCTGGAATAACTGTTAAAAACACTAGGCAAAGTCTTTCTACCGCAATCCTTGCTCGAACCCTCTACTATAAACTTTAATTCTTCCTTTCTCTTATCTAACGCTTCAGCTTCACCTCATCTCACCTACAGCTTCTCTCTCAGATCCTCTTTCAGATACTCTACTCCTTCCGACGGAGTTTATATATTTCTCAACTCGACCGTTTTACTTCATTCCTAACTGCTTTACATACTAACTTTACATATCGCGTTTCATTTTTGGTTGGGCAAAGGTTGTTTAGTGAAAGCAATCAATCTCAATTGAAAGTCCCCAAGGTTAGTGAAGAGAAACTGCGAATAGCCCAATGTTACAAGTATATTGGTAAACCTTGTTATTACAAAATCGGAAAAAAAAATAGGGAATACATATGTTGTAGGATGGACCATGAGTCACTCAGTAAATTGTGAAAATTAATACAAAATCAACTTATTGATTTACAAAAGTACGGCTTAGACAAATATTCTTAAAATGATGAAATATTTTCTTTATACAAAAAATAACATATAAATAAAATAAACAACTCAGTTTCAAAGTTCACCTGTATAAGCGCCTTGTAATGACAGGCAGCAGAAAGAAATTCTTCATAAAATTGCTGCAGATTTATTTTGAACGAGTAGAGGTGAGAGGGAGGAGTTTTTTTTTTTTTTTCCTTCTTTTTTCTAAAAAATTAAAATTCCTGACATATTTACGGGCAATACAAATTAGGATCATATTCAGCGTAGTGAAAACAAATAAAATTTAGTATGATATTATTACATAGTACCTTTGATTTGGTGCATGTATTGACAGAAACTAAATAACAAGAAAACGAAAATAAGATATTAACAAAATAAATATGATAAAGAGAATCCTGTCGAAACAAATTTAGTACCGTAGCATGTCACACTCTTTCTGAAAAATTCTTTCTTATATTTTTCTGAATAATCAATTGAATTATAATAATTCCTTTTGTTGGATTGATTCATATAACTCCGTGGAAGTTAATTAAAAAAAATTTCTTTTTCGAAAATCAAACATTTGACATTGTGATGAACTAAATTGTTTTTGCTTTCCCAAACCAGTATATATTTGCGTAAATCAGTACATATTTGTGAACTGATTAATATTTTACGATTTATAATAGACAGAAAACTAAAAATCAGCACTGTACTGATAAAATGAAAACGAATGGTCATATTAGTAGAAACAACCATGTAGCATGCATGCAAAAATTTTCCTTATTTGCGATAACAACATTTTTCAGCCTAGAATTAATTAATTGATTGTTTATTATCGTAGCACTTCGAAGCTACATGAATATTTTTTGTTATGGGTATCGTTATTTTTAACCTCGGTCAAATGATGAGTAAAATAGCGGAACTGGCAGCTCCATCACTAAACTTCAACTCTACGCTAACGGATTGACATTGCACCTGTATCAGAATTAATGTGCATCAAGCCTGCTACAGGGCAAGCTCTTAGTGGTAACAGTGTTTGAGCCCCCGATTGGATGAATGCAATGATGACAGTGAGTATGCGACCTTGACGATTAGGCAACAGCGGTAATATTCAGTTTGAAAAGCAGTGCGGTTCAATCCAAAACGTCGTAACATACTTAGTTTATTTTGTATTAAATTTTAATATGTATCAGAGAATTTCAGTTCAAAATATGTATGTGCTTTTATTTGATTATGTGTTACATATATCTGTAATATTAATCAGTGTATAATTTAAATTGTAAGTTTTACTTCTTGGTAGAAATGTTACGAGTGTCTGCTCAATGTGTTTTAGTAACATTCTTTTGATTAGTATTCATTTATGAAGTAATCATTCTGTTTATCAATATTTTCACGTGTGAAATATTTTTGTACAACCATTTAATTAGACTTATGGAATGACATATTTATTGTTTACAAAAAAAAGGAGTAAAGGAATTACAGTGAGATTATTGCAATGAGGTACAAAAATCTTCATTAATCCATTGTTGCGAGTTTTACAGAAATTCTGCTTACAAGAACAATATCTATTGTTTGAAGAATTCCCATATAAATTGCTGTTTTAAATAGTCGAGCACTTCGTTATATTCTTGCCTTTGATTCTCATTGATTTGTAACTGAGCGAAGAATCCTGTATTCAATTCCCTTTCAAAATCATAGGCCGAGCAGAAATATCTGATTCCTTTAGTAGAATCTCTGACTTTTCCCAATTCAAAAAAGTCTCTGTAAGCCTGTTCACCGCAAGTCGCAGCTATCTCTGTAGTTTGACACACAAAAATAAAGGCAGATCCTCTGCAATTTCAACGATAAATAAGTAGAATAGAATAGAATGGTTGATTTTAATGCATTTCACATTTGTAATGCAATTGTTTGACATCTCATACTTTATGATCTATTTATAATATAATGAGGAACTTAGTATCTACATTCAATAAATCAAAGAACAGTGAAAAATTACTTTCTTATCTCTGCTGGATAAAATTTGTATGGATCTTAATCGATCAAAAGGAACTAAAATGTGGGGTGTATGGATAAATTAGCTTAATTTATTTAGCTAATGAAATTCTGAAAAAAAAAAATTCTATTTAGTTATCTGATTGATATGGCCGTTTGAGTATGTGGACGTAATGTCTATCCTAAGTATTTTCTACAGCCATTCTCAAATCTTTACTGTTTAATATATTTGAATGCATACCAATGCATACGATAGAACAAAATACGAAGTATGGCTTGTAAATAACGAGAAACATGAAACTTGCAAAAAGACTCTGTTGAAACTTATAATTTATTGAAAAAGTGTATGGCAATGAATTTTTATCGCGTTCAAGTGTTTTTGAGTGGTTTAAACGTCTTTAAGATGGCTGAGGAGACATTGAAAAAGATTAACTCTCGAGTTACTCTTCCACGTCAGAAACGGATGAAAATATCGAAAAAAACTGGAACTCTATTTCGATCTGACAGTCGGTTAAGCGATTGCTGAAACTATAAAAATTGATAAAGAATCCGTTTGGCTAATTTATGTAACAATACTCATAATGAAATAAACAGAAATATAAAATAAAAATTAAGATAACTGAAAGATATTTATATTTGAAAGATTCACACACACACATATATATGTATATATATTATAATTCCTTAAATGAAAATAAGTAAAGTAAGTAACGCAGAAATTATTTATCGTTTAGAAACTAAATGAAAAATTTTTTAAAATTAGTTAAATTTAATTATACTTATTAGTAAATATTATAGTTATTTTTAAAAAAATTAAATGAGGAGATATTCTTCTCACCTCAGAACCATGCTGAAAATCATCAGGAGGATGTCCTTTCTATCAACCGACCAAGCGTGGAATGTGTAAACTAAAGCTAGAAATTCGCAATTTAAAATAATGGAAATTTCACTAACCTGTCAGACAGGTGGCTTTTCAAAATTTTTGGTTGAAAATTAATCCAATTTCTTGACATCAGTAAATTAATTTATTACTAACACGCACAACACATTTACACAGTGTATAATATTTGCTATTAAATTTCAATTATATCTGGGTTATTACTCGAGGAGATAGTTACAACTCCCCTAGAAAGCCTAACGTATGGCACGCAACGCCCTCTATTTTCATGTTTCACCATGGATATCATCTAATCCTTTTAGGTCTGAGTATGCTGCCACTTCCTGGCCCATCTCTTGTATAATTTCCTTTTTTTTGCGATTCAGACGAGAAAAAAGAAATCATTTCACTGAATCTCAAGTTTTAGTACCTACATTTACAAGTTACTAACCCCAGATGAGGAAGAAAAGATCCTCTGTGTGGTCGCAGTCTGCCCGCACCAGATTGAGTTGAGGAGGTTAATCATCATTCAGTTAAATATCTAAATAAATTCAGATATTTAACTATATATATATAATTATATATATATCTGTATGTGTGTGTGTATACAGAGAGAGAGAGAACAGAGAGAGTCCTGTAAAGAAAAATCCTATAATAATCAAAGAAATAAAATTCCGTGTGTAATTGGCTAAATATATAAGATTTTTCAATTTAAAAATGTATGAAACTCTCTTATAGCTACTCTTAATTCAGTGTTCTGATACTGTAGCTCTAATGGCGTAGTGCCTCACATTTCCTGAATTTCAAGAACATAAATATTTCTCCCTTAATGAATAAAAATTATATATTACTTACATGCACATTCGCTGATAGTCTGAATAAGTTGAATCCATGTGGCCTCCAGATTCTCTATAATGTTCGTATTGTCCTGTAGCATTCTCTTGGCAACGCTTGAATGCATTTTCTAATCCTCGGTAACATTCTGCATGTCTTACGTAATCTACAAACAAATGTGGTAAGCCTCCGAACACTTAACATATTAGTTTAAACTTTTTAAAATTTTTTTCGATGAATTAGATTAAAATAAAAACTCTTTTCCAACTTCAATTTTATTGAGTGTTACATGCGTTCAATGAATTTGAAAGTTTTTAATTAATTTTTATTGCATAATTAATTTCACCCTGTTTATGAACTATCCAAGATTTTATACCCTGGAGTTAAGATATGCTTTTTGTTCTTTTAATATTTTCATATTTATCTTCTTTAAGTGTTAGGACTTTTCTAGGTTTTTACTCATTTAAAGCTAAAGGCAAAGTTTGGTATGTTGAAAATTAATCGTACCGTGTTATACAGTCCTAAGCTTGAAATAGCAATTGAAAATAAATTGCAATAGTAGTGAAAATTAATGATTGTCTAAACATAAAAAGCGTAAGTTTAAGAGCTTAACTATCAATAATAATCAATATTGCATAAAGTGAAGAATCACAGAAAGAAAAAAAATATTTATGAATTTTATTTAAAATATGAGAGACTTAAATAATATTATTTTATTCAACATGTCTTTTTAAATATTTTTATATTCTTTCAAAAATGTAACAGAATTATTTTAAGAAATTGAAAAAATATTTTTATTATATGACAAAAATTAGGTACTAAGTAGCAAAGCTGAGTGATTTGCAGAAAACTCTTGATTGTAAGAAATAGTAAAATATCAATTTTGAAATACTTTTCAAAATTACCTTTATACCCTACAAAATCTGAAATATTTTTAAGGTTTGAATTTAACCCCATTGATTATTTGATTGTAATACTTACTAGCTCGTAATACGGATTCCTTGTTACATATTTCCTTATTGTAATTTCCTTCATGTGCATAGAAAGGGAATGTGGGTTCTCCCGGCCGCAGACAATCTTCCATGTAATCCTCAAAACTTTTCGTCATTCTTAGAAGTTCTCTAAAAATAAGGATATTATTTTTTACTGAATAACTTACTTTCGGAAACTTCTATTTTACATATCAAGTTACCAAAAAAATGTGTCAAGTATAAAGAATACCACAACACATTTTATCCCATTGGTTCTATGTAGAAGATAGCTGAAAAATGGCATGTGGAAATCAGTATTTGTTTATTGAGAGTATTTTATCAGTTATAACTTGTAAGGGTATAACTTCTCTTTGCAATTGCAGAATTTCTTTTCAGCTTACTTCATAGATATACGTTTCATACGAGAGTATTCATTTCTAACTTCCTGGGGATTATTTAAAATATTATTGTTATTAAAAAAAGTAGTGCAACATTCTTTTTTTTTATCTATCCTCTTAGGACACTGGGATGATAAGGTCGAAATTGAGGCTTTATTTCTCGCTTTATAAATAAGAAATAAAAAAAACTCATTCTTAATGTTTTACCTCTGCATATCCATAAACATGCAAATACTTATGAAAATATAGGAAGAATTTGAATTATTAAATTGCTTAGATTTAGGTGAAAGTGATGTTAAAATTGCTGTTTACTACCAGTGAGCTAATTGACGAATGAGAATATAATGAAGTAAATACTTCTGAGATTATTGTAAATGATGTTACTGGGATTCTGGAAGTTATAACTAGAGACAGCTTCAAGCTCCAAATGTCTACAAGTTCGGGATGTTTCGATAACAGAAGAGCAAATGAGAAGCTCGGATACATCAGCGATCTTTGGTAAAGATGAAATCACCGCAGCATAAGAAATGGAAAACACAGACTAGTTAATTCAACTGCAAGTGACTTGGTTAAGCAAATGGAAGATTCATTGAAAGAAAATTCTTCAGCAGAACATTATGAGTAACTTTATTTCATTGTATTTTGCCAATACAAATTAAAGGAAACTGTGCGTCGTAAAACAGGTGTAAAAGACGAATACTATATTTTGATTACAGCTAACAAAATACATGATTTTTTAGGATTTGCTTTTAACTGTTTATTAACTCACTGAACGTGGCTTCTGATCAGATACTGAAGACCTTAGTATTATCGTTGTAAAAAATACCTTGTCACAAAAAGGTTTCAAATAGTTGAAATCTTATTTTCTTTTTGTGAGCAAAAGAACTAGCATCACTATCCGGAGGGTCGATCTTTGAAGATAAAACCTTTGTTTGTCATACATCGTAATAATTTTATGAAGTTTGAACACTTCTACGAAAACTAAGCATTTGTGAAATGATTATTATATACTATTGTAGGAATTGTCTGAAACGGTTTACCGAGGGGAAGCCAATACATTTCGTATATAAGGTTTGGACTCCCTATGGAGGTGAAGAATATGTTAAATTTTACCCTCTACAGCACTGATGAATCTGATGCGTGAAAGGGTATTCCTCTTTGTACCCGTATTGTGATGAAATTGACAGAGAACATTACGAATCTTTCATCTTGTACTTTATATTTTGATAATTTTCTACAGCATTAATCTCTTGAAAAGTGTTAGTGAATAGGGCTATCGAGCGACAGGAATCCTACGAGAAAATCGAATAAATGATGAGTGTCCGTTAAAAGTATCTAAGACTATACAGAAGACGAAAGAGGCAATTCTGATTTTGCATTTCATAAGTATTCCGAGATTTTATGATGCGATGAAATAACAATATACTCTCACTGTAGCCGCAAGTTTCAACACATTAGAACTAAACTTTGATGTAATAAAGAGAGTAAAAGGACACAAAGACAAAGTTAACATGAATATGTCTAATTTGATAAGTTCTTAAAACAAAAATACGGTTGGAATGGATATGTACGAATGTAATATATGCCATTAAGATTCCTTGAAAAAAAATGACACCAGCCATTTTGTATTCATACACTGTGTATGGTAGCTGTAAATGGCAAATCCATAACACTGTAAACAAATGTGATGTCCAAAATCTGAAAGTGTTCCGAAGAGCAATAGCATCGGTTTATTTAAAACGGACTGTGAATAGAACAAGAGACACGAATAGCACATAGCCTTTTCTTATTTTCTATTGTTGAAGAATAACATCTCCTAATAGTAAGTTGGTCATTTTCTACTAAAGAAGGAAAAGTAGCACCGTTGTCAAAGAAGGAGATGTAAAACAACCTCCCCCCTCCTCCCCCCAAAAAGTGGAATTTGTGATAAAACAATTTACCAAGCTTGTTTTGACCTTTCTACCAAGTGAAGTGTCTCATTTAACAGAAAACTGAACTCTAATTCAAGTAATGAAGTATTTTGTCTGGATTTTTCCCGAAAAAATTTTTTTCTTAGACGAAATGACTTCCCATTAATGAGGAGAATACTAAACCTTTAAGGTCAAACTTCCTCCCCTTTATCGAAGTTTGCCATTTAGTGGACGGGTCGTACTGTATATATTGTGTATATAAAAAATGTTTAAAATTTGTTGTATTTTGTCTATTTAAATTTATTATACCACAGAAAGAGTATGTTTATTCTCAAACTGAAACAAAATAAATAAATTAGGATAAATTGAGTTTATTATTATTACATATTTTATAATTCTTTTCATTTTCTGATATTATTGCGATAGCAATTCTTTACTGAGAGTGATTTATGGTAAATTTTAATGGCAAAACACCCATATATAGTTATGCTTTGCCAAACAAGGAGTAACTTTGTTCCAGAAGTGTGAAAAACGAAGAAAATATATTTGGCTGTCATGCAAGGGGATGGAAAATATATAAGAGCTAGGGTATCCCGGGGTACGTCAAAGCAAAGCAAAGCAAGACAGTAAACCCCATAGGGCAGAAAAAGTTCTCTTGAGTGAATCGAGAAAGTCATGCCCGTATTGAACTGAAGAAAGTAAGTCCCTGAGCGCTAGCAATTCTTTAAAACAAATTTCTTCAAAATAAAAGTATTTTTCGTAAGAAATACGGGAAATCAACTCCTCTTACTTAGACTCTTATGTACATCTAGTTACAATATGCAGTGTATCAAATATTTAGTATGAAGTTTGAAATCTCTTGCATAAAATTCTACTTTTCCTCTGCATTAGGACAGATTCAAAGAAATCATCTTATTGAAGTATAATGGTTTTTTCCATCAAAAGTGTTTCCAAACATCATATATCTTATGTTTCTTTTTGATCCTCTTAGCTATCAACAATATTTTAATTCCAGAGTATAATGGAGATTTTGCAATATTTATGGATTAAATATGTAATACAATATTATTATTACACACACACACACACCATGAATGATATTAAACGTTAGTTCAACATTAATGGGACAGTCTGCATACATGGCTTAAAAGATTTTTTATTTATTCTGTTAGACTTTAGTCGGGCTTCGGCCTTGATGGCAAAAGCGAAATATCATAAATATCTCAGATGATCATCAGAGAGGAGTGTAAGTGTAAGAGAGTAAGAGAGAGGTGTTTTTGAACTTATGAACTTATGAATGTCTCTGCGGGTACCTAGGCAGCGTAGCAGCCTTAAGAGAGAGGTGTTTTGCAATGTTTTGGTTAAATAGCAGGGATTTTTTACAATAAACGTCATAAAATATGTGGGACAAATAGAGGGATTTCTGGGGAATTTAAGTGCAGACCTAAAGTCTGGTAGGGATCATTCCTAAAGGTCTAATAGCGTAGGATCTGCTTATTCTGCGAGTTTTAAGAACGCGTGATTGTATAAATTAAGTTAGAAAGAAATGGTATCAGGAAATAAGAATGGACGCTTTACTTTTAAATGAGAGAATGAGAAAAATTAGGACATTAATCTATTATTATGAGAAATTAAAATGGATTAAAAATAAATCATTACAAATTTCCTCCCTCCTCAAAACGTGGATGTACGTTGTGTCCTAACACATAACCTTTATCTTACAGGGGTATCTCAGTAAAGTATTAAATTTAAATTTCAAATAAGAGTTATATATTTATAAATAAAAATGTTATGTCTGAAGATTTCATACTTAGAAATTGAAGATCTAAAAATTTTATACTCTAAAATTCCTTCATCCTCACAGAATAACATAAACAATTTCAAGATAATAATCAAAATATGAAGTACTAAATAAAAAGGTAAATTTTTATATTGTGTGTGATATTGTGCTTAAAATGTAACATTAATTTCTCAGTAAAAAGTCTGCTAACATTAATTCTTGAATCTGTAAAAAATACATAAATAACAGAAACGTTTGGGTGGCATTTGGTAAATCAAACATAATATGCAAACAAATATAAAATTTTTGAAATGATAAATCTGATAATTCTTAATTCAATTGCATTTTGATTCTTAAATTTTGATTTACAGTGGTGCGTGAACCCTGCAAAATTAGAGAATGGTGGGGTGAAACTACATATATAAGAGAATAGTGGTGTATGAACCACTTTGCACTGAGTATGGCACGTGAGACAAAAACAACTTCCGTTGACAGGAGACACACAGATGACAAGACTTTGATACAGTATCAATACGCTGTTTACAAATTTTCTACGTGCATCTCTGGATTGGAGAATGAACATGTAAAAATTTAAATCTCTTCTTTTACATGGTACGGAAATGTCAACAGACATAGAATTGCCAGTTTTTTAAAATTGTGTTTACAAATTCTTTTAATTAAATTTAAAAAAAGTAGTTATAAAAGTATGTTTGAATTATTACTGTCTTATAGTCTTAGTCTACAACAATTTCTTAACCATAATTACTTACCAAATTAGCTGAAGAAGTGTGGTTTGTTGAAAAAACTGTGCCACACCTATTCGCATGTCAAACTGGAACATCTAACCTTATTTTATTTATTTATTATTATTTTCATTATTTATCATTTAAATTAATTAGCCACCATCCTTTATTATTAAGACTTTTATTTATAGAAATCATCTAAACTAGACATACATTCCTTTGAATACAAAACATCTTTTAAACTTAATTAGTATAACTGACCATTAAACATTCAAAGAAAATTCCATTTATTTCATTATATAAACCACATTGTTGATTTTCATTTTAAATCCAAATAATATTCATTTCAAAGAGTATATAATATCTCTTATTTCAGTACAAAATATTCATTTAAATCAATATATTAGTATTTCTCAAGTAATGTAAAAGACAATAAGTTTCATTCAAATTAAAAAGAATATAAAATCCTAAATATTTCTAAATAATTATTCACTTCTAAACACTGTTTGTATTCATTTCAAAACTAAATTATGATAATTTCAAATTAAAGTACATAAAATCAGAATTATTTCTTATGATATCATTTTAAAATATCCACCACACGTATCAAAATAAATATTGTAATAATCATTTGCTAAATAAAGCACAAATATCAAAATTAATTCATATTCATTTGTATATCACACATTATTAATTTTCTTCATTTTTCAATTTTGTTTACTTTGTAACAGTAGTAAGATTTCAAATTATATTTTCAAAAAATGTTTCACTAAAAATATTCTGAAATACTAAATATAGGTACTTTTTTGTTTTACAACACACATGTAAAGTTAAATGTTATTTTTCACATATAGCATGATTCACTTATATATGAGATGTCTTGTATGACACAAAATTGTCTGTGCCTTCTCCGCCTTTTTCTCCTCTATAACAATTACCATACACAGAAAAAGTACGGGGAAATACGAGTCATCAACATAACTTGATTTGTCTTTCAGCCTTAAGCATAAGATAACTCAGCTCTAAATTCAGTAAAGGGAATGAAACGACTTAGTCGAAGACCTGAAACTTCCAAACATCAGTCGGATATTTTAGGGACTAGATTTCAGTAATGGAATTTATTGGTTGCAATTGCTAAAGGTTAATTATTCCGAAGGAGAAATGAACAAGCTATTTTCAATGCAAAATTTCATGTGGTTGGCATAAATATGGAAGTTGTAATGACTGTGAATTTGGTTTGAAACTTATCCCTCAGGCAAGGAGGCTGTGCATAGGCTCCATTTATTGCGCCTTTATTGGATAAAAACTAATACAGCGGATTCATTTCTGGTCATTGTTACAAAAAAGAACTGGGTGTTACGTATTTGTATTGGTCATATTCGTAATCGTCAATCTAGAAGAAAGAGCCAAAATAATCTTCGAGCTAGAAAAAGTTAAAATTGGTAGCGCAGCGTAAAAAAAAGTAAAATAGTTAATCATATAACCATTTCGGTTACTTTTAGAAATCCTTCTTGTTATTAAATGTACATATCAATTCCAATTAACATCAGGTACCCCTTTATGATGATTTTTTAGACAGCTTCCACACTTGCATTTTCAGGCGCCGAGGTTTTTATTTACCAAAAGTATTCATTATTAGTCCTCTAGAAGTAATAAAAGTAAGTTTGATACTTCTGCAAATTCCCGTCGATCATCAAAGTCGATGCATTTCCAGCAGAACAAAGATAACTTCAATAGCCAAAAATCCCTTATGATGGTTTATGAACGTCGCACTGAAAAGCAACGTGAAGGCTATTGGTCAGGACCTCTTAACTTTGAACTTCATTCAAGTGAAGAACATGATCCCTTAATTGGCACATCCCTCTTCTAACTTCCAGAACACTTCTTCGCAAGACTTCGAGTATTGACAGATTTAAAGCTCATTAGCCTTGATACATATTATTTAGATATGTATCAAGGCTAATGAGCTTATTGATAGCGGGTATTTAGAGGTATCAGGAATCGAATACACGAATCAATGGAAACAACACTGGTCTTGAGTTCGTGCCCATGATCTCTAGGCTACCATGGCTAACAGGAATCCTTAATAATTATTCAATATACCAACGAATGGATCTTCTTAATATCGAATCAGATACCATATAAATTCATTTTATAATGAAACTTGGGGTTGACAAATGGTTCAACGATTTTTGTATTATGCCAAGACCTATAGTCTTTTAAAGGTTTGTGTATACCCTTGAGAATTCGGATCTACAATGTTATAATGGCGAATAATTTGTAAACATTTGTATTTCTTATTTCATCTGTTTTAAAAGATCTTCACGAAACTGAAACAAATGGTGGACTCGTCAGTATTTTTTATTGTTTGGAAAAGTTAGTAACCTTGTTGCAGAAATTCTAACACTTTCTTAACGCAATCATGAATGGTACAAACGCAACTGATTTCCCCTTTTAAAGTGTAAAGGCATTGCATCCGTTAACAATACCGCTTATCTTATCACATTTTGCTGATTCGAGAAAATGGTCTATGGGTATTTATGTATGTGTTTGCTTTAAATAAAGGTTATAATAAATTAATATATTAGGATAAAAGATATAACTAATCCAAAACTCTAATGTATCTCAACTTGAATGTTTAGCGAGAGACTTATATAGAAAAACTATAGGATATAGTTCGAGATTGAGTTCATACTTATTTTCTTAAATTTCCGAGAATATATCGATGTGTGCAGTAAAGAAACTTAGATTTTCTACTGTGACGAGTTATTACAGTTTTATTAGGTATATGTTAAAATATTTCTACACAGTTAAAATACTTTGATTTATATGAGCGTTTTAGGAAACAAATGCCAATTCGAAAGTGTAAAGGGTGTCTAATTATATTACTATTGGTCTATGCGCATTCATAACGCAAGACTGATCTTAAAAGATATATGTTTTGCAAAATACTTTGGAAATAATCATGATTTCTTATTTACTTTAACACTGTGTATATATTAGACACATACAAAACTATTCAAATTAATTTGATGCTAAATACGGTTTTCTGAACTCTTTTGGAATAAAACATACTTACGGGCAACCTCTGTCGAGAATTTCATCAGTCAGTGCGTAATTTGCGTCTAGTATTTCTTTTGGATAGATTTTGTAATACTTAAGCCACACTCCAACATTACATCTTTCGTTACGGGATATCTTCATTTCTTCATTTCCTGAAAATGATTACATCAGTTGTAACTTATACTTTAAATTAAGTACGATAAAAGAATATTCATTATACCGATAGATTAAATATTTTTTACGTCATACTTATAAAAAACACGATGAATATTGGTAACGGACCTTGAATTTTAAATTAAAATGTAATAATAATATAAATTATGTGCTATTAAAAAATTTCAGTAGTCATTTAATCAAGATTAAATATGTTACTTCACTGTTAGAACTTAAATTGGAAATCATCTGTATAGCAATTGTTTATTAATAAAATTGAGGCAATAAATGAAATAAAAATACACAAATAATTTCAAGTAATAAATGTATATTTCAATCGACTTCAAAGGGTGTTGGCAATGCTCCTGATGACGGCAGGGAAGAAAACTGCACTACCTTTATTTTCAACAATACGATGGGTAAAAAATACCTTGTATTTGTTTTAATTGAAATTTGATCAATACAATAAATGTAAAATAAAAATGACACGTGCAAAAAAACTCTTCCTGGGAAGTACGGAAATTGAAGGAAATGTTTGAATAATATTAAAAATATGCTTTGCTTTGAGAGGAAGTTTCATCAAGTATTCTTTCAAGAAATGCGTGGATGTTTAAATTACAAACTAAAAGGACGATGTATCTTTTGATCCTGATTCAAGAACATTAAAAAAATCATTCCACAATTTTACATTCTAAAACTTCTCCTGCTTAAATATGGAAGAATAAAACTCATATATATATATATATATATATGTGTGTGTGTGTATTATTTATTCACGTCGCAAAACAGTCCTATTGGTGGCTGACCTTGATATGTAAGCTGTCAACTCCTTCTCCAAATTTCCACCACAACGAGCGGACTTGACCAGATTTAATGTGCATCAACCCCACTACCTTGGTTTCTTCATTGGCATCAGGGTTCAAATTCACAATTCAACCAGAACAACGCTGGCCGAAAATCCATGTTTACTTGTCCACTTTGGTAACATATATTGGTATAGTTTTATGTAAATAAATTTTAAACAATGAGTTTTCTAACACGAGATCTACTGAGACAATATTCAAATGCTTTGGATATTACAATAAAAAAGAATTTTTTTTTCTCATTATCTTGGATATTTTTTTTTACCTAGATTTAAAAACGTATTAAAACAAACAGATAGCCAGGGCAATATTAACCATCCCTTTATTATATGGCGACACTTTGTCTTGTGAGCACCATTTTTTAATTACATACTTATTAGAAAACGCTTATAATCATTATAATTGTAGACGCACGTAACCCTATTTAAGAAAAATCCTTCTCAAAGTAGCAGTTCCTTAAATTTTAATTGTTTTTAAGTAATTAAACATTTTGAAATTTCTACTACTGATTTTAATATATACAGAAAATTAATTTCGTTATCTAGGTAAAATTATCTAAATATTTAACGCAGTATATAAAGTACAGATGTGCAGAAGAATTTAGCCAGAGAATAACTACTTAAAGGAAGAAAAAAAATTCAAATTTGAATTTTAAATTGATAAATGTAACATATTTAATTATATTAAGTTACTTAGAAATGAAAAATGCGTTAATGTTTCCTTAAAGATATTCAGTATTATTTGCAACCAATTACCTTATTCGAATACGTATCCATAAATACATAAATATACACACATATACGTATATATATATATATATATATATACCTTCTAAGTAATCATTTGAAACGCAGAATGGAAACAAATAAGAAATTAGCTCTTTTGTAGTTTCCTCTTGTGATTTGTCGGATGGAAAAAAAGTGAACTCTTTTAATATTCAAAATGTGTTATTTTATCACTACAGGAGACGAACTGTCCATATTCCAAAATCAATCCGTATTTATTACAATGATAGAAGCTTTTGAAACTGAAATTTTTGTATCATATTTATTCAACATTATTTGATGTTGTTTTAACTTTCATTAAATATAAGTAAAAACAACATTGTCTTTCCAGAAAATGTTCACACGTTCAAATTATATATATATATATAATACCGAGCAATGCATATAATGTTTTAATATATTAACTTGCAAAATTAGTCCAGATTGCAGAGTTGCAGTTATGAAATACCAATAATATTAAATAAATGACTGAAACAATCAGAATATTATAAAAGCAGTTCACTATTTTAATACTTAAAAAGAAAATTATAAACTCTTGATTTTAAAAAAATAAATTAATGGAATCTTATTATTAAAAAAAGTTGAATTTAAAATCTCAATACTAAGAAAGTACAGTTATAAAGCCTCAAATGTAAAAATTAACTACTCTATCATATGATATAAATAAGTGTGGACAATATAAAAACACCACTGACCTTCTGCAAGGGCAAATGCAATTACTAAAAATGCAAAGATCATCTTAACTCTCAAATAAGATACTCGAATGTTTTTGAGAGTTAACGAGCCCAAAATTTTCAAAAGCAAATGATGATAAATTGCTACGTCTAGAGTTTTTATAATACGATAGTTCTAACACAGGAAATGTAAAAATAAAAATTATTTGCCTTATCACCACCTGGTAATTCGTTCGGCACATTCACTGAGACAGCAATAGAGATTTAGTCGTTTCTTTTATTTATTATTCAAATACCACTTAAACTTATTTATCAACAGTTTTAACTCTTTTCGTGATATGAGTTACATAAGAAAAAAATATAGTTTGATTTAAAGAAATCTGTGTTAGATTCAATTTGCCTTGGAAACATCACTTGTCCGGCTTAACGCATCAGAATGTTAGTTCACAGCTTAATTGCTAAGATGATTTAATAGTTTACGACCTTTTTCTTGTCAAAATATAAGAATTATTTTCGGAAAGTACTTAATTTTCCAACTTTCGAATCCTTACTGTAAGAGGTATAAAATGAAATTCTTATTATAAAAACACACACACAAAAAAAGAGCAAAAATCATCGGCTCATTTAGTTTATTAAATGCATGTATAATTTGATTGTTTAACAACGTTGCAATGAGGGTTATTGGAGACAGTATTCGTTACTTTGGATTTCAGTCATGTGAATTAGTCGACACCTGAACCTGAACCTCCACCTCCAAATTTATCTTTCACGCTGACTGAAGGACTTGGGACCTCGAGTAGGTTTAACGTGCATCAACCCCGCTACACGACGTGTCTTAAGTGGTATTAGGATTCGAACCCACGTCTCGAAGAAAGCAATGCATCTGAATACATGCGTAAAATCTTTATTTCGTACATTCGTATTCAGTACCCAGTAGAAAGTTTAAAAAAACATGAAAAAGATATATTTCATTACCACAGAAAAGTACATTATTTAATTTTAGAGCAATCTGAAGAGCATATAAGGAATTTCATGTAAATTCAGATTTCTAAAATAAGGCAATAATTACAGATTGTAATAAAACATTTCATTACTATGCAACAGCCAAGTCTATTGGAAATTTAATTGATTATTTGCTGTCTCTGATCATACTGCTATTTCTGAGAAGTGTTTAAATATTCAAAATTTAAAAATAGTTCTAATTCAGTCGTCACTAAATGTTTTCTTGAAAATGAAGAAGCTTTTTTTTACCGAATTTTAATTTGAATAAGAATGTTCTTTTTTCTCAAAATTTAATCCTCAAAATTGTGGCATTAATCTGCATTTTAAAACTATTTCATGTAATATGAAAAATATAATGCCAACAAATGCGTGATATTTTATATTTGTAACAGATTAAAATGTAAATATTAAATAACTAAAATTCAATTATTTTTAATAATTATAAATATCACTTATTGTAAAAATTATATGTAATAAATTGTAACTTTTTTCTTCATTGCTGGATTTTTTTTTGCCGGGCGGCCAAGTTGAAAATGGTAATCGGATATCAATTAGGTTTTTGTTCTAAAATGTTTAACCTCACACGATAAAATTTTACAGTACGAATGATTTGAAACTCCTGGGTACTTATCTTCTAGTTCGAAATTCCAAACATTTGTTAGAAGGAAGAACATTCACATTGTATACTGACAACAAGCCTTTAATCTAAGCATTTTTATAAAATCCCGATAAAGCATCTCAAATACACAATATAGACAACTTCAATACATTTCAGAATTTGCAACACATATTAATTTCATTACTGAAGAAATAATGTAGTTGCAGATATATTGTCAAGAATCAAAAAATCTCAACAGTTAAATATGATCAAATTATCATAATGATGGATTTGAAAGGTAGTGAAAATATGAGTTAGAGTTTTAAACAGTATTCCGTATAACATCGAAAAATTCATTGTGTGATACTTCAATGTAGCATTTTAAACCCTACATACCTGAGGGTTATCGTATAGAAAGATTCCATCAATTTTACGGATTATCGTATATTAGAGTCAGATCAGCAGTAAAATTAATTTCTTCAAAAATTATTTGAATGAATGTTAAGAAAGATACCCATAATTGGGTGAAATTTTGTGTTCAATGCGAATATCGAAAATGTGTCGTCACACGATATCAATTCTTAGAGAAAATGAAAAGCTACCAGAAATTTTTTGAGAAGTACATATTGCTCTTGTTGGTCCATTACCATCACCAAATGGTAACACCAGCAGTGATTGGTTTTGATAGATAAGCAAATCGAAGGGAAGTTATTCCTATAAAAAACATATAGGCAGAATGTATACGGAAAGCTTAATACTGAATTGGATATCAAGATTTGGAATACCCTTGCGTCCAACTACTGATCGAGGAAATCAATTTTTATTTGAAATACCTCAAACACTATCAAGAATTTGCGACATTCAGCTTTCCCAAATTAAAGCCTATCACTCGCAGTGTAATGGCAAGATACAATGGTTTCACAGTTCAATAGAGGTTGTTTTAAAAGGCGATAATAATATAATTTGTATTGAAATGATACTAACAGTTCTTTTAGGCCTTCGATCGGCAATCAGAGACTATACTAACTATTCCATAACAGAAATTATTACGAGGAAAATACCAAACTTTCTCGGGAATTATTTTTAAAGCAAAAGTAAATCAAATCCATTTAGAATCATGGCCAAGAGATGTCCAACGGAAAAGTATTTAAAAAATATTTGCACATTAAGATTTAAGCTCAACTTCTCCCGTTTTCCTTCGCATTGATTCGAAAAAAACTTTAGCCTCTATATAAAGGTCAATGTCCTGTTATTAATCGTTCACCCAAATATGAGTAGCTCACTCTGAAGGTAAAGAATATATAATGAAATTAAGGTATCCATAGATAGATTGAAACCAGCTTATATTTTCCTCAACAAATTTCTAATCAAGAGAAACCTGCAACTCTATACTGTATACACAATAATCCAGCTTTAACTGATATTCAAACTAGAATAACAATGGCTTAGTACGAGAATAAATCCCCTTTAAAAACAAAACATAACTGTTGGAATTCTAGGCCCCACTCAAAATCAAAAATTTATATTTATATACATTAACTTTATTTATTATATTGGTGATATTAACCATTACTTGATTTCTGTTTTTCTAACGTAACATTCATTACATGTAGGCGAGGAAATGTAACGAATTGAAATGCAAATATTAAATAATGGTAAATCAAATATTTCTATAAATTTTAAATAGGAGTTTGTAATTTTTATAAACATCAGCCGAATATCAGGGATTCGGGGTTGAGTTTGCAATTTTATTTATATTGAAGTCAACAACCTTTAAAAAGGTAATTCTCTGTAGGAATTTGATATCACAACAAATCATCTTCCTACATTTTGTAATGTAATCCCATCTGGGGGACTACATATTTGATAATCTAATGGTTCCTGAGACCTTTAATGAAATGAAATAAAACAGGAATTGCCATTTTCTTTGAATTCCAATAACATCTTCCATCTTCATATGGATAACACACAAACCATACATTTCAGGATCAAAATCCAAATTACAAGAACTCGAATTCAAAATCTCTGATCGTAATATGGAGAAATATAAATGACTCTTTATGATTTAATAATTGATTAATATGAACAGTTTTTCTATGGCGTATCTGTAATCATCGCCAAAATATGTACATTTTAGTTAAATTATCATAATGACTGGAAACTATCTTCGATTTATCTGGTGCTAAGAAACTATCTTCGATTTATCT
>BMAW01012553.1:0-49698 GCA_019974015.1 Nephila pilipes | reverse complement strand
ACTATCTTCGATTTATCTGGTGCTAAGAAACTATCTTCGATTTATCTTGAAATGTGTAATTTTTCACACGTGTGTGGTTTTAATCGCTAAAAGCTAATATATTTTCTAAAAACTGTAATTGCTGAAAGCTGGTATTCTTTAAAATTGATGGGGAAATATTGTCGTTTTTCTCCTATTTTAGTTCTTTGTGGAAAAGAAAGCGGTCTTCCTAATAACTTATTATCTTTTGCAACGAAAATTTGTCTGTTCCAATAATGGAATGTTTTTCTGCATGCGATGTTATTTATTAATCCTCTTACTCATTTCATATGCCTTTTGTTGAAACGTAGGAGTCTAAATTAACAGACTTAAGTACCAATAAATGATGATCTTGATTGATTATTGAAGGTTTAATATTTAGTGGATGAATCTATCTCTCCACATGATTTTGAATCACGAGAATTTCATGCTTGTTTGTTGGTTATTCAGGTTGATGAATTTAGAGGATACTTCAAGAAATTACTTTTGTGAAGAGTTTTCCTTGTATGGACACTGAAAATGTCATTGCGTGTTTCTAAGAATTTCTGAATTCGATTATAGAGCACAGAATTTCTCCTTGCACCTTTTTGGTAATTTCTATTACCTCTTTATTATCTTTTCCAGTGCACCTTTTGTTTAGAAAGTACCGCTTGTGACTGATTAACAATTTGTTAAGAAGGTGGGCACGTTGGCTCATCTCATCTGATGCAAATAACATTTTTTTATATCCTTTGTTAAATGAACTTTCGCGAATAGGTTTAAAACAACCTGCCTTTGGAAGAAATAATGTAGAAATATAGTTATTCGCTACGATTTATTCTCATATCGTGATATCTCGAGTAAACAGGGAATTAACAAACTATTTCTCTGTGTAATTACCATAGACATAGAAACATTAAATCCCGTAGCTGCTATTCAGTAGCTGCTGTCATAAATCCAAGCAAAACATCAAACCTCGACTCAAAACAGATTAATTTCACATTTTGCAGGTTTGGAAAGTCTTTGGGTACAGAAAGTACTTTCCGATATTGAGTTGAGTGGTAAACAAAGCGATGCATTAATTACACAAAATACTAGAATTAGCCTCTAGTAAAATGAAAAAATCTGTACTTTGAATGTTGGCTGTGTCGCTAAAGCTAAGGGTTCTTAAGTAAGCGGAGTCATTATCTAGTAATGCAATATTAGGGTGGTTGATGTCACTAAAAGTTTGTATATGTTAACCAGAAGGCGTTTCTTAAAGAGCCTTGAATACGAGTAAACTACGCCACTGATTTGCGTTTACAATGTTTTGGTGACATCCACTGTAATATTACTGCCGCTAGATAACAGCATCGGCTTCTTAGGAAATTGTAGCTGTACCTATTACGTTGCAACAATAATTCTAATTCAATTTCTAATGGCAATTTTGTATGCATCTATGATTACTAATCTATGCATCTATGGTTACTAAATTCCGGAAATATCAAGATTATACTCTTCGATACGTAATGTAAAAATTATTTCCAATAGTGATTCTAGAGACTATTTCAATAGATGTGTCACGTTTTGGAAAGCTATAAACTTAAGATTTAGAGCTAAGTGATAACACCAAGAAATTGAAAATTTCTTACAGTCGTAGAAAATTGTTCAGTACTAAAGAAGCTGGTATGTTATGTATGTGTGGATATTAATGAGGTTAAACGCTGTTAGTGAAGCTGATAGTAACGCTTTGCGTCAATTTCGGGATTTTTACCATGATATTGTAAGCGCAGATATTCCCGAGACTGGCAAAATGTTTTTGGTGTCATAAAACACTAAAAGAAAAAGTTAATAAATGCATTCATTGTTGTTCGGGAAACTGATAGATCATGCAGTTTTTGAGACGAATTATTCTTGTGAAGGAATTAGGTCGTTTTTATATCCTGGTCTTAGAGCTCGTGTTAAGTATTTGGTTGATACCATTGAAGTTGTGTTAGTGTAACTTGTACATTACGTGAACAAAAATATAAAACAAATAAGTTTGAAATGGTTTTCTACTAATGGTACCAAGATTCCGACATGCAGTTCGTAGAATTTGGTATTCAACTTTTATTTACGTCGAAAGTATAATAATACATTTCTTAGTAACAATGTTTTAAATAATTATATCGGTGCTGGTATTGTCAAAAAGTATGGTTTATTGAATGAAATCGATTATCTGTAATTAATAAATACTTCTGCATCGGGAAATGAAAGTTGTAACATACGAGATTTTTCTGCAACAATTACAACTCTGAATGGGACTTCGCTATTTTGTTTGTTGTAAACGAAATTTCATCAATTATCTAATCATGATTTAAATGGGAGGTTTATATGGTTGATGGAATTTTAGAAGCACACAAATTTTTCATATTCTATTCCCCAATTCTGGTAGATTTTTGAATATTGCTTCTACTTTAACTTGTCGAGAACTGCATATTTTATAAAATTAACTCAGACAATTTATGATACAATTTTAAAGGAAATTATATAATTGAAAAAAATGCACCATAAACTTAACAAGTTTAAGAGAAAATTAAGATAAGTGATATGGCACACCAATGGCGGCTGTGTAGGATGAAGTGTATTCCAGCTTATTACCAGCGTATCATGGAACTAGAGAGAAAAAAATCGAATCGAAGTGCAAATACGAGAGTTTGCTTTTGGATTGATAGGATGGTCTTCTCTAATTAGTGAGACCTGAAATTTAAATTACAACTTGTTATATACTCAACAGAGGATGGCTTGTTTTTTCACGTGATTGTTTTTATTACCTCCTGATATGTTGAATACTTTTCAAAAAGAATTTCAGAGCTTATCGAATTAAAGTGTTTGTAGAGATTCTGAAGTCCTTAATCTCACCCAATTCATTTAGGAGAAAAACAGTTGTGAGTGAACACTTTCAATACCGAAGGAAGAATATAGAAGTGCTTTACGTGACCTGCGGCTTCTTACCGGAGAGTGTCACGTTGAACCCAGGCCTTTTCAGATATTAAGCCAAATTCGCAAAAAATTCCTCTAAAATCGGCTGTTCATTAGAGTATTTTGAATTTATATATATTATTTGAAAATCATTAAATTTAATATATAAGAAACAAAAAAAATTAACTAAAATTATGCGTTTGATACAAACATTTACATAAAATTATTACATAAAATCATATATTTTAAGAAAATACAATATATACTTCATTTGATACATAAACTTCATGGTATAATTATGTACAATGATACCCGCCCGCTTCGCCGGACAGACAATAATATAATATTTTGGAACCTATACGTGAGATATCAAGAAAATTTTCAATTTTTAAGACTTTAATGATAATCTAAATTTAAAATTTTAAGAAATTTATTGTCTGTAATAATGGTTATCCTCGACATTCAAATATATGAGAAAATAAAAAAAAAATTAATAAAAAGTCAACCCATATATATATATAATGTGGATAAAATTCATTCCTCCGTATACATGTTTTACCTAGTATTGCTAAAGATGAAATCTTTTGTCAGAATATTCATCATGCGCTTAGCTTTCAAATGAAATACCCTCGCAATGGCATCGTGTCTATCATAAGATTTTTGTCCTTGCCTCAAGACATTTTGATTTCCGACCATTTAGGATTGTAAGTGACTGCAACCCTAAAAATAAGTCGTGCAATTCGGAAAGTCCAAAATTTCTTACGTATGTCATAGCCTCTTCAGTTCGCTCATGCATGTTGCGGGGTCCTCCAGTAAACGAAGATTGCCTTGCGTGTATGCTACTCCGTAAAAAGTCGCCATTTTAGTATTTTTCAAAATCCCGGTAAGTTTTGGAGCTAAACTACATTCCAAATTCAGAAACTCAATTTATTCCAAACTCATTTATTTCTATCGCTAAATATGTACGTTTTCTATTTTCGACATGTACGAAATTTCACACAAAGAGCCCCTTCGCCAAAATCTTGCCAATCCTCCATCAGCGCTACAATATAAAATTATTTGGTATTTTTCCAATTCCTCAAGCGCAAATCTCACCAAGTAAACTTAATTGGTGACAATACACAGTATACATATAAAATATTATATTCCGTTTGGCGTCGGTCATATCAATTTTGGCGATAAAGTCGCCAAAATTACAAAAGCGATGGATAAGAGTAGATTAACGGATGAAAATTACGTTTTGGATAAAACTTCCGTAAAATCCGTTATTAGTGAGCGTCTACATCGCAAAATGAATAACTATGCTAAATTTCAAGTCAATCGGTTGCATAGTCTTTGAGATCTCGTGATGAGTCAGTCGCTTATATATATATAGAAGATTACATCAAATATTAAGGTAGAAAAAAATCAATCTTATTTTGTTGTGTGGTATTTTACAAAATGTTCTTCAATGTATACTGTAATGCCCCGTCTTACTTCAAATGAGTAATTTTCGCTTTTATTCATACATATCTTTATTTGATGTTCCAGGCTCATCATCTAAACCACTAAATATAGCATATTTATCAGTAATTTCACTTACATTACTGCCAGATTCATTCATTAATTTACGAGTCTCAATTCTGTGTAAAATACTTCCCTTTCGCCATGACTGTCGCTATACAGAAAAAAAAAAAAAAAAACGCCGATCAAATGAAACAAACAGCATCTACAAACAAAAACTCTACCTCTCATAAGCATCCATAAGGCTCCATTCGAACTGCTACAAGCAAGAAAGAAATAAAAGCAAACCAAAAGCAAACAAGCCTTTTAAATCATGTCATCACATTTAAAGAGCTATGCCGCAACACATACTTTTTGATTTTTTTAAGCAATTTTCCCACTCCTGACTGCCAGAAGTGAAATCCTAGCTCAAACAAATAAAGACAACATTCGAAGTATCCTATCTATATAGATTTTGCGATATTGTAATGCCATTTAGTAACACCTAAAAATTCAAATAAACCATTCTCATCGAGCGTATCTGTATTGATATGTTAGTCGGTAGCAGACACTCTCGGAGTGTATCAAATGTGATACGATGGGCACAAGGGAGTAAACGTGATCGTATCGCATATGATGCGTTAGGAGGGAACGGGTGAAGAATTTCTGGAGATTATTATAGGTTTTTCAATATTAGTGAAGTTCTTGTTGCCTCTACCTAACTTGTAAATCATTTAAAAGATTTGAGTGCAATTTCATCTTTCTAATGAAAGGTAAACTGCTCTGAATATTGAAAAAAAAGAGAATTTGGTGTATCGAAATAGCATTTCTTTAGATTCCTTAATTTATTTTCCCCAGGTTTCTGTAGTTAATGAACTTAGGCATTTTTTTTAGCAACGAATACTTTTTACAAACGATTCACGTCTCATGCTGCAAAACGTAACGCGTTTTGTACGATTACAGCAAAAGGAAAAAAAGAAATTGACAGAAATTTTATTAACTGGATGGAGGACAACATTATATCATTTAAAAAGCGCATAGATGCCTAATTATAACAATCTGTTCATGGTTTGAGAAGTTCTTGAGATATAGCATATATAATGTTGAAGATATTTCAGTGTATATTTCAAGCATAGCCTCGGAGGTCATACTTGTTTCATTTTTATTGATCATAAGCTATTAAGGTATGCAATTGTCCAAAAGAGTCATACCTTGTTATCAACGATACAGAAAGTATTCATCTGGAGTTACAACGGATATTCGTTACAACTCTGATATCTGTCAAAGTAAGAAATTCAAACTTTTCTTTTGGAAATGTATATTCAAATGAAAAATATCCCAATATTCATTTGCAAGATCGGTTCAAACAGTACCTGTTTTAAGCAACAGATGGCTTCGCTGTGGTAAGTTGGTCTTGCCATAATGTGGCTCATTTAGTTAATTCTTTATAAGCTCATTTTTCAATGTAATAACACAATGAAATATGTTTGGTATTAATATATTGGAATTTAGAGAGAAATTCATATAACTTCTTTAATAAAAATAAATTTTTAAACCTATTTTTTCAGGTTAAGGAGGTAAATTCAGTGTAAATTTACTACACCTCATTAGGATCTACTTAAAGATATATTTTCTTAAATTTTGTTTTTATGATGCATATATTGATATTTACAAAATATATGTAGAAAATATTATAATCTGTAATATGAATTGTAAATAAGATATATTTTATATTTACAGATGACGATGAAACGTAGAAATTAAACTTGCTACTTTTCATAAATCAGGGATCAGTCAATAGTGACTTTACGAAATGGACAAACGTGTCTTGCACATCTTGCAGCGTAATTTGCTTATTTCTTTTATCATTGAATATCTTGTTGTTTTCTCATTTTAATTGGTGGTAAGTATACTTCTGAAAGGCCTTAGAAAAAATTAAACGGTGCCAAAACAAATTTGTCTTTGATTTAGAAACTATTTTTGATTAGTGGTGCGTCGAGTTGTCCTTGTCATTTTGTGTTCAGTTGTCATCATCGGTGAGAATTTTATTCGTCATTATACATTGGAAACCAAATAACAAATAAAAAATTATTTGTACACATTTTCCTGTATTTTCCATTTGAAATATTCCTGTACACATTTTCCTTTATTTAATTGTAGACATGTTAAAATCCTTAACTTCATTACGTAAAATTATTGTTTTATTTTTTCTGTTAAGAGTACGATCTATGATCCCTCATCATCATTTCAAAATGGAACAAATGCTCTCGTATATGAGTAATGAAGAATATATTTACTATTTTGCTTAAATTTTAAGAACAGGACATGGCTGAAAGTCATATATATCAACAATATACGAATTTATAGTAACGTTGGATATTTTTCAAGCATGAAGATTGCTTTAAATTCGAATTTGATTCTTTACTATTGGGGGGACTATTTAACTTTAAAATACCTTATTTCAACATGCTTCAGTGAATGAGATGCCGCTCCAAAATATAGGCTTTTCTCTATAGTCTAATTAATACGAGGAATTATAATCCCCAACATCGCTCTATTTACTGTACATTTCAAATGCTGTATAATTATCTTAAGATATCTGAGTGTCTAAGGAGTTTTCTATTAATGGGCGATATTTAGAATCGATGAGAGATTTAAAGGCGATGTTTATGGTGCAAGAGCAAAATCTGGCTGTGCGGTGCGAAACAATGTGTATTTGTGATCCATACGTTAAAAAACGAAAGAGAAAGCAATAACTGGTTTACAAGAACAACGGTCAAAATTTAGACGAATGGTTATAGTGTCCTGAAGCGACCCACTCATGTTAATCAAAGACAGTAAACGTTTTTATTTATAACGTTATATATATATATAAAATTAAGTTATAAATTACATATAACTGTAATATAAATTTGTAGTACCCGAAGCGCGAATGTGTTCAAAGCTCCAAATTTCGAATTTATAACAATTCGAACTTTATAATTCTTCCTGATCACAACGTTTAGAGTCAGAATCTAAACATTGTAAAATAATATCGCTTAACTATATGTTTCAATAAGACAACTTTAACTTCTTTCTTAATTTTGCAACATTTAATGAAAGGCTATTAAAAATAATGGGAAGCATAAAAAAATTTATAACATTCAAAACTACTCTAACAGCTTTGATAATTATATGTATCTGTATATTTAAATGAGATATGAATATTTTACTAACTAAAAACAATTAACTTGTAAATATAAATCATATATATATATATATATATATATATGTGTGTGTGTGTGTTGCAGGATAGACCACACGTCACGAAATCATTTCAAAATTTAATACGAATTCAACAAATTGATTTAGATGAGTAAGGCTTGGAACAAATATTCTTCCCGCGATGAAATACATTATTTATAACAAAAAGTAACTTATATAAGTAATATAATAAATAAATCATTTTTAAAATTCGCCTATAAATAGCATTGTAATGTCACTCAGAAAAAAAAAATCTCGATAAAAGTTTCTGTAGATTTCTTTTCTACAATTAGAGGCGAGAGGAAGAATTTAGACACATATTTTTTTTTCAAGAAATTAAAATTCCGGATACATTTATGGGAAAAACAAGTTAGGAACATATTCAGCTTAATTAAAAGAAATAAAGATTTACTATGACAGTAATATATAGTAACTTGGTGTGGTACATGTATTGACTAAAACTAAATAAATAGGGAACAAAAATTAAATATTGACAAAACAAACGTTTATAAAAAGAATCCTATCGAAACAAGTTTACTATCGTAGAATCTCACACACTTTTTGAAAAATTCTTTCTTAATTTTTTTCTGAAGAATTAATTGGTTTATGACAATTCCTTTTGTTCAATGATATGAAATGATTCCATGGAAGTTAATTAAAAATGTTTGCTTTTTCGAAAATCGAATATTTGACATTGAGATAAACTAATTTGTCTTTGTCTTTCCAAGCCAGTATATCTTTGAGTCAATCAGTGCGTATTTGTGATATGGTTATATTTTACAATTAGGTGAGACAAAATACTAAAAATTAGCACTACACTGATAAAATGAGTACGAATGGTCATATTAGTAGAAGCAAATACGAAGCATGTATGTAGATATTTTTGATTATTTGCAAAAACAAAACTTTTGAACGTATAATTAATTTATTGTTTGATTATTAACGTCTAAATGAGAAGCAAAACGTGGATGGATGGAAAAATGGACCTCTCTGTCTTGAACCTTGTTCAAATGACGAAGAAAAAAACCTGAGATGACACTTCTAAACTTGCACACTATGCCAACATTCATATTTAGTGTGGCATCAACCCTGCCAGGTCTTTACTGGCATCAAGGCTTGAATCCCCGATTCGATGAAAACAAAATAATAGTGGTATTGGTCGTGGCGGTCGTAGGGTTGCAACCAATACCACAATTTTATAGTGGTCATTTTCAACTTGGGAAGCAGTGTACTCAGAACCGATGTAACGTAAAATAATTAGTTGACTTTATATTAAATATTAAAATAAGCACGACACAGGAACGTATAACATATGCATGAACTCCTGTTTAATAACCTATATTACACATACTTTTAACATTAATTAATGTATATTTTAATTGAAAGTTTAATCCTTAATACAAAAGTTAGAAACGCCTACTCAGTTTATTTTAATAATTTGCACTTGATTAGCATTTAATTGTAAAGTAATCATTCTGTTTATCAGTATATTCATGAGTCAAATGATTTTGTGCAAACATCTATTTAGACTTACAGGAATACAAATTTAATACTTAAGAAAAAGAAAAAAGGAAGTTACAGCTGGATGATTGCAAGAAAATACAAAATTCCTCATTAATCCATTGTTGAGCTTTTCAGAGATTCTGTTTTCAGAAGCTATATCTTCTGTTTGTAGAACTCCCAAACGAACTTCCGTTTCAAATAGTGGAGCACTTCTATATACACTCGTTTTTGATTCTCATTGATTTGCAACTGAGAGAAGAATCCTGTTCTCAATTCCTTTTTGAAGTCATAGGCCGAGCAGAAATATCTGATTCCTTTAGTGGAGTCCCTTATTTTTGCCATTTCAAAAAAGTCTCTGTAAGCTTGTTCACCGCAATTCGCTGCAATCTCTGTTGTTTCACACACAAAATTAAAGGCAGATCTTCTGCAATATCAACAAAAAATTGAATGGTAAATTTCAAATGCATTTATTTATGTGAGATAAAATTGTTTGACATTGCATGTTTTGTGATCAACTTATTATTCAATGAAAAACTTAATATATACATTCATTAAATCAAAGTACAGTAAAAATAACTTTATATCTTCGGGATAAAGTTTGTAGGGATCTTAATGGATCAAAATGTATTTAAATGGGCGATGGATGGGTAAATTAACTTAATTGATTTAGCTAATTAACTTCTGAAAATTTTTATTTTACAGTATTTGGTTGTCCGGCTGTTTTGATTTTGTGATTGTAACGTAGGTCCAACGGGATTTCTACTTCCATCCTCAATTCTTTATTGTTTTATCTACTTGAATTCAAAAAAGTGCATCCGAAAGAGCAAAAAATATTGAAGGATTCGGTTTAGTTACGATTCTCTGCGTTATTTTAAATTTTTTTTTACCTATATTTTAAGATTTTAGTTGTGCGTATTCATGGCTTTAATTATATTCTAAAATAGTTTTAAAAATTGAGGAGAAAATCTATTTCCGCGTAATTATAATCAGATACATATAATAGTTCAGACTTTAAGAGAAAATAAGGAATTCGATGGCATTAACATAATATGCACGGAATGCAAACGTCTGGCTGTTAGACGGGTTCCTGAAGTTCACATTGGATTTCCGTTTTATGTATAAAGTGTTGCTTTTATGTTACTCTGTGACTCCTTCACTAAATTTATTAAATGTAATTTCGCTGCTAAATTTAAATATGTTAGAAATTGCAAATTAATATTTTAATGTATAACATGTTACATGGATTAATTCAGACACCTCAGAAGGAAACTATAATTACTTTAATATATATTTATGTGGGATTTTAAATTCAAAAATGCATAATGAGTTTTTAATAATTACTCAGGTTTACCTTATACATTTTTAACTATTAGTCAAGATGAGTAAAAAAAAAGATCATTTTAGGATAATTGCATAGCCTTTTAAATTCTAAACCGATGAAAAGCAGCGAAATTATTTTATAGTAATATATATAAATAAGTAATATATATAACTTTAGGCTTTTTAGAACACTTAAATACATTTTGTTTTAAAAATATATGAATAATCATAAGATAGGTTACTATAGGAAATATTTTGTTATTTAATATGAATGTTATAAATTTTTGAATTCTTGGAATGAAGAATATATTCAAGTATTGAAATATTTATATGTTTCTAATCAATTAAATGACATTTTGTCAATGTTAATTTTCTACTGAAGCTAAATAACAGAGAATTATGTAACAAAATGAAATAAATAAATAAAACAAAGTTACTTGAAGATATTTATAATCAAGACATATATACTCCTACAAGATATTTATGTTACTGAAGATATTTATAATCAAGACATATATACTCCTACAAGATATTTATGTTACAATTCTTAAAATGAAAACAAATAAAATAAAATGAAATAAAAATTGAAAATGAATGTGCTAATGTTAATGTAGAAAACTATTACCGTTTGGAAATTAAATGAACTAATCTTTAAAATTAGTTTACTTTAATTATACAAACTGGTAAATATAACAGTTATTAAATTATTTTCAATGTTCTTCCTTATACCAAAATGATGCAGAAACCTATCAGGGGTATGCCCCTTTCTAACAACCGAAGAAGTATAGTTATCCTCTCGTCCTCCCTTCTTGATCTGAGTTTGCTGCCTCCACCTGACCCATCTCTTTTTTTTATTTCTTTTTATTTTCTCTGCTGTTCTGATGAGGGGGAAATTATTTTCAAAATCAGGAATAATTCTTGAAATTAATTCCAGATGTAATAGGTTAAATATGTGAGCTTTTCAAATTCTGAAACTTATGAAACTTATAACTAATCTTAATTCCTTTTCCGCCAACTGCAAAACTCTAATGGCTTATTGCTGAAATTCTCTCACATTGCAAGAACATAAATATAACTCCCTTATTCAATAAATTTTAAATAATACTTACATGCACATTCGCTGATAGTCTGAATAAGTAGAATCAATGTGACCTCCAGATTCTCTATAACGGTCGTATTGGGCCGTAGCATTATCTTGGCAACGCTTGAATGCATTTTCTAATCCTCGGTAACATTCCGCATGTCTTACGTAATCTGCGGACAAATACGGTAAGCCTCCGCACATATAATAAATTATTTTAAACAATTTCAATTTATTCAAAGAAACTGATTGAAATTCAAATTTTCTTAAGAGTTTAATTTTATTCATAGTAACAGATAGACGGTTGGCGGTTTTAAATTATATATATTATTTTCATTTGCATAACTATTTTCACCATGTTTATTCACTATCCAAGATCTTATAACCGGGTGCTGTGACAAACTTTTTGATTGTTTTATTATTCATTAATTAATGAGTTGGTATTTATTTTCTTTTAATATTAGGATTTGTTCAGGTTTCTATAAAGTAAAAGCTGAGGGCAAGGTTTTATATATTGAAATAAATCTTTCTTCTTATTCAGTTCTAAGCCTGAAACGACCATTGGAAATAAATTGCATTCGTAGTGAAAATTAATGTTTGTGATGAAATAAAAAGCACAATTTTAAGAGTTTGAATATCAATAATTTACAAACTGCATAAAGAGTAGAATAACAGAAAGAAAAATAAAGCTAACAAATTTTTCATTATAAGTGACTTTTTAATTTTATTTTATTTAACATATTTTTTAAATAAGTTTTTATTATTTCAAAACTGCAACAAGAAAATTATTTTTAAGAAATTGTAAGTATATACTAAATACAAAAATTATATATATATAATATGAAACAAATACAGATATATGACTAATAAATTTTAAGTATGTTTAATATTTATTTATTTTCGAGTCTATAATATTGGGCTGTAAGATCAGTAACAAACTTCAATGATTTACAGAAGGTGCTCTAGATTATTAGAAATAATAACATATCACTTTTGTTATATTTTTCAAAATTATCTTTATACCCTAACAAATCTAAAATATTTTTAAGGTTTAAACTTGAAGCCATTGATTATTTGATTGTAAATACTTACTAGCTCGTAATACGGAGTCCTTTTTACATATTTCCTTATTATATTTGCCATCATAAGCATAGAAGGGGAAAATGGCGTCTCCCGGCTGCAGGCAATCTTTCATGTAATCCTCAAAATTTTTCGTCATCCTCAGTAGGTCTCTTAAAATAAAGATATTAATTTTTATTGATTGATTATCAATGGCAAACATTTACTTTCGACAATTTTGTTTTTCATATTATGTTGCCAGAAAATATGTTTCAAATATAAAAAACAGTTTAGCCCATTTTATCTCATTATCCTAATTAGAGAATAGCTGATAAATGGCCTTTGTGGAAAGCGGTATTTGTGTATTGCGAGTATTTCATCAGTTAGAACAAGAAATGGTATTTTATAGAATCTGTGTGCGTGAATTTTCAGTTTCACCCCCTCATCCTCCGTCTGAAAAAATTGTTTATTTTTCGCATTTCTGGACATTGTTTGTGCCTTCTGTTTTCAATTGCAGTTTTCATTTTAGTGTATTCCGACCGCAGGCTAGGCCTTTTTTTTATATATATATATATATAAGTGTACTTTTTTATCTTTCTAACTAACAAAAATTCTTTTGTTATCAGGTAAGTTATAGCGCATTGTTTACTTCATCTAACCCTTAAATAGTAAGACACTGGGATAATAAGAATATGATTGACGCGTTATAACCTTAACTATGGGTTGAAAAACCTTAAAACTATGGGTTAAAAAAATATTCATGCCTATCATTTTACCTGTACGTGGTCATTTCTACGTAAAGGTTTGTGAAGTTAGTGGAAGCATTGGAACTGTTTAACTGTTTAGATTCAGCTGAGAGAGATGTTGAAATTGCTGTGTTATCCCCAAATGCCAGTGAACTAACTGACGGAGGAGATATCAATGAATTAAATACTGGTACGATTGTTGTAATTCATACTCTAGGGACTCTGGAGGTTAATACTGGATACATTTTCAAGCTCGAAAAGTCCACAAGCCCTGGGGTTTCGACAACATAGGGCAGACGAAAAGCTAAGAAACATCTCTCATATTGAGTAAAGATGAAATCACTGCAACATACAAAATAGAAAACATAGACTGACTCAAATGGAAATGCCTTGCTTAAACAGATGGAAGCTTAAATGAAAGAATAAGCTACAACAGAACATTTTGAGCAACTTTAATCCAATGTAGTTTATAATTACATAGAAACAATATCTGTCCCACATACAACAGGTATAGTTAAATGTATGTTTTTGTAGGAATTTAGCTTCTAACTGTTTATTGTTTAAATTCCTTTGCACTTGACTCCTGGTCAGATGCTGAAGATCTTGTTATTACCGTGATAATAGATACCTTGTCCTGAAACCGTTTCCAATAGTTGAAATCTTATTTTCACTTTGTGGACAAAGAAACTGTGAAATCCAGTATCCGTATGATTAATCTTTCAAAATAAAACCTTTGTTGGCCATGCTCAATAATAATTTTATGAAGTTCTAAAACTTCTCAGAAAATCTAAGCATCTTTAAAATGATTATGATATACTTTTGTAGGAATTGCCTAAAACAGCTTACCCAATGCAAGACAATACGTTTTGGATATAAATTTTGGCCTCTCAGCGGAAATGAAGAATATTTTTATATCTTTACCCTCTACTGAGGTAAGGAATCCGATACAAGAAATGATACTCCTTTTTGTACTCGTTTCATGATGAAACTGAAAAGAAACTTTGAAAATTCCAACATTTACACTTTAGATTTTGATTATTCTTTACCAGCATTGATCTCTGGAAAAGTGTTGGTCAATAGGGTTATCGGGCTACAGGAACCATACGAGAAAATTGGGTAAACCATGAGTGCCCGTTAGAAAAATCTAAATCTATGCGGAAGAAAGAAGGAGGCACTTTCTGATTTTGCATTTTATAAGTATCCCAAGATTTTATGATGCTGTCTCAGAAATATATTTAACTTATACTAAAGCTTTCTACATATCAATTCAAAATAACACAACCCTATAAATTCTTATACGTTAATAATCAAAACGGTTACTTATATGATCTGCAGAGTTGTATTCCGGGAACGCTGATGATATTAAAGTATCATTGTCGGATGATTCTACAAAAGTATTAATCTACAAGGGATAGTTTGTTAATTTATTTTCATGCTAAATGACATGGCATTCTGCACACAACACTAAAAAAGAAATATTTATAAGTTTTTAATCGATATTACATCGTACAGTCGCATATATGGTCTGAAAACAAAACTGAAGTTTTACGTAAGCAGACTCCACGCGCTTATGTGAAGTGAGTCTGTAATCACAGGCGGGAGAGCTCGAGACGCAACAGATGCGTTGGAATGACATTTTTACACTCATAATAGTATTTAGAACTATTCTTTGATGTGAAAAACGTGTTAAAGGACACGAAGATAAAGTTAAAGGGAAGATGCCCAATTTGATAAATACTTACTACAAACATACTGGTAGGATGGATTGGCTGGGTTATATGTCATTAAGATTGGTTGAAAAATGTGGTATAAGCCACTTTGCATTGATACACAGGATATGTCAGCGGTAAATTGATAGCTAATATACAACACTAACGACAAAAGTGATGTAATAAGCTTCAAGGAGTTTTGAAGAGCAATAACAGTAGTTTATCTAAAAAAGACTGTAAACTGAACAAGAGTTACACTCAGGACCTTTTCATCCGACATATCCAAAAGGTGTTTTATCTGAAGAAGGAAAGATAGCTCGGGATGTCAAATAGAGGGCTGCAAAGAAAAACAGGAAACATGCAATGGGAAATGTGAGAAAATAATTTGCTAGGATTTATTTAGACCTATCCACCAAGTTTATGTCACAAGCAACTGAATATTGAACTCTAGTGCAAAAAAAATGAAGTATTATCCAGGGTATTGTATAAATTTATGGACCAATATTGTGATACTTGGTCTATTTAGGTTTAGTATACCTCAAAAAATATGATTATAATCAAATTTAAGCAAAATAAATAAATTGGAAGAAAATGGTTTTTATATTTTCACAAATTCTGTTGTTTTATTTATTTTGTAATATTATTGTGATAGCTTTTTCTTAAATTTTTTGCGTGATGGGGACGATTAATGGCGTTATATCCACATATGGCTATGTTCCACCATAAAAGGAGCAACTGTGATGTAGAAGATTGAAAAAATATTTAAAAGAAAAATGATATTTGGTAAACAAGAATGAGAGTCGAAAGTAGAGAATGATCGCTACGAAATCCAGGGAGTGTGTCTCCCTTTACCAAAACATTTAGCCATGTAGAAAAGAAAAAATTCAATTGAGTGCCTCGGGAAAGTGATGCCCGTACTTACCTAAAGATGTGAAGCCCAATAAGGCTAGCAATTCTCTGACCCAAACTTCTTCAAAATAAAATCGTGTAAATTTAAGAAGTTCGAGGAATCAATTTCTTTTACTTAGACTCTTATGAATATCTAGCTACAATATGCTGTGTGTCAAATATTTAGTGTGAAGTATAAAATCTCTTGCATAATATTTTACTTTTTCATTGTATAGTGATTGATTTAGAGAAATCCTTTTCCTCGAGTATATTGTTTCATTCCATTAAAAATGTTTCCAAACATCATGTTTCCTTATGTTTCTTTTTGCTCCTCTTAGTGACCCATAATACTTTAATTCTAGGAGTATAACTGAAATTTTGGAACATTTGTGGATCAAATATACAATACAATGTTATATATTCATAAGTATATGTAGCAACAGTAACCGAACTACTTGCTTGCTATTTCAGAATACTCAAATTTATTAAACTTAAATACACTTACCAGATTCACAATTTCAGTGGATATTTCAAGCCAACATTTAAAGTAATAAAATACTGATCTAGAATCACAATGTTTCTCAATGACCGTTTATATACATGATCCAGAGGCTTGAAAACGACTACAAAATATAAATATTTTAATATATATTTTAAAGTAAGAAATAAAAATTCTTTCGGTCCAAATGTTAGTTATATTTTTTATCACACTGGAGAGATTCTTTTGATCCAAATGTATCAAGTTTTAATTCCATATAAATCATTCTGTCTTTACTGAATATAGTTTCGAAGAATTTTTTAAGTTTTTTCGGAAAAAAAATTGAAAAGAATTTTTAAGGAACCTAATTTTTTTGAAATGTATGAAACTATTACCGAAAACTTTCTGAAAGCATTGAATTTTAAGGCATAATGTAACAACAAAATTGTAGTTCTGCTCATGCTAAATATCCAATTAAACATTAACTAATAAAAAAATTTCCTATCTTAGTTATGGTTTCATAATCAGTTACATCATAATAAGCAGACATTTTTTTTATTATTTTGTTTAAAAAAATAGGTATTAATTAAAAGTAAAACTCAGAATTGGTTACCTGGTGTAAATATTCGTAAAATATTTTATTCTCATTATCAACAAATAGTACTTGTGATTAATTTTTAGACTGTTTCTTAACTTGAATTTTTATGTGACGAGATTTTTATTTACCAAATCCATTCAGATTTACTCTCTTTATAGGGATAACAGATGTAAGTTTAGTACTTGTGTAAATTCTCTTCTATCATGAAAGGTGACGCAATTCCAACTGAACACCAATAATTTCGGCAGGCAAAACTCTCTGATGATGATTACTTATCAACATCGCACTCAGAAGCATCACGAGGTCTATTGGCTATGAACTTCGTAGATTTAAATCTCAGTCAAGTAATAAAGGCACCTTATCTGATACTTCCCTCTACAAATTTCCAAATACTCCATCGTAGGAACCTCGATAGATTTAACGTGCATCAAACCCGATACCCAGCGGGTTATAAAAGGTATTAGGAATAAACGAATTGAAGGAAAACAACTCTGGTCATGAGTAGTGACCATGACCTCTGGACTACTGTGGCTATCAGAAATCCCTAATGTTCATCCAATATACCAACGAATGTCTCATCTTCATAATGAATCCGACACTTTATATATTCATTTGTGTATCAAATTAGTGTTGACGAATGGTTCGATGGTGTTTTACATAATACCATGTCTTACAGTCTTTCAAGTTTTTGTATATTCCCACCAGTCTATGGATCCACAAAGTTATAACTATAAAAATTCGTTTCTCTTAATTCATAAGTTCTTAAAATTTTTTGTGAAACTGTAAATTCTGGTGGAATCTTCTATTGCTTAGTATCTATTGCTCCTTTCAATTGTTTATATTCTATTGTTTCTTTTTACTGCTTGGGAAAAGGTAGAAGCAAACCATCAGAAAATCTAACGTATCTTTTTTGTTATATTTAAAGCCAGAAAAGCATTCCTTAACGGATGTAAACTGTAGTGATATTGCATCCGTTAACAATATCGTATCGATTAACATTACTTTCTTCTTTCGAGAAAATAGTTGATGATAATTTACCTATGCTTTTTTTTTCAAGTAAAGATTACAATAAAATAATGAATTAAGGTATAACATATTAAACTGCTTTAAAATTCTAACTTATCTCGACTTCACAGTAAAACAAGATGTTTGAATAGATTAATTATGAGATGTAGTTTGAGCTCATATTAATCTACATGTATTTCCAATACATCGATGTGTGCCATACAGAAACTGAGATATTCCTTTCTGTGACTAGTTAATGCAGTTTTAAAATTCATATTAGTATATGTTAAAATATATTTACATCATTAAAATACCCTGATTTATATGTCATATTTAAGAAAGCTGATGCGAAAATGAGAAGAGCGTCATATATTCCAATTAAATCCACATATATCCAAAAACTATTCCAATGGAATCGATATTAAATTCTATTTGCAGATATTTTCTAAAATAAAACATACTTACGGGCAACCTCTGTCGAGAATTTCATCAGTCAGTGCGTAATTTGCGTCCAACATTTCTTTTGGATACAACTTAGAATACTTAAGCCAGACACCAACATCACATCTTTCGTAACGGGACGTCGTCGTTTCTTCATTTCCTGAAAAGGATTGCATCAAATGTAACTTATTTTAAATGAAGGAATACAAAATACGAGTTTAATTACATTTAATGATTAATTGTTTATTAAGTAAAAATTATTAAGATACACGTTAAATAATGGCAATGGACCTCGTATTTTAAATTAAAATATAATGCTAGTATAGAATATGTACTATTACATCATTTTAGTTGTACCTTAGTCAAAATTAATTCATTTACTTCACTCGTTGAACTTAAATTGATAATAATATGCATATTACGTGTTTATTTATAAAAGAAATGGGGCAATAAATCAAATAAAAACTCAAAAAATAGTTTAAAATAACAAATGTATATTTCTATCAACTTCCATAGATCTCGGCATTGCTCCAGGTGATAATGGAGAGGAAAATGTGCTTTTTTATATTCAACAATGCGAAGGCAAAAAATTATCCTGTATATGCTTCTTACTGAATGCTGAGCTTTGATGCAATAAATGAAAGATAAAAATGACACCCACAAAAATAAATCATCCTTAAAGTACTGAAATTAAAACAAATGTGTGAATAGAATCAAAAATATCATTGGCGGTCACGTGAAAAAGGAAGCTTCATCAAGTAAAACGTTAGAAGAATAATTTCTCATAGTACAATTTCTCCTTCTTCGGCTTTAGGTGTGTATACGCAAGCACTCACACACACAGGGACACACACATACACACACACGCGCATACACACACATGCACACACACACCTATATATATATATATGTTAAATTCAGGAATAAAGAAGTGAAGCGGGGAGATCGTGATCGTAATTGTTTATTAACGTCACAGTCCAAGGGCTATTGGCGCTGGTCCTCGTAGTTTTGAACTTGTGTGAAGTGCCTTGGACGACTCGTAAATCACTACTTGGCGTATCTTGAGTGGCGTCCTCGATTCCTCTGGAACAACCAACGCCTGTGTAAGTTCACGACCTCTTAGCTACCACAGCTTTATAACGAGGTATAGTTTTAAATCAAGATATTTGATTCAAAGAATATTCTAACGTGAGACCTACTGCAAAAATGTTGAAACGCTTTGGATATTATATCAAAGAAATTTCTTTTCGCTAAAGATTAAAAAAAAAATTATCTAAATATTCAACCAATTGAATGAAATAGATATGCAGACCATATCAGCCATCGGGTAATAAAATGGTGACACTATGTTTTGTGAGCAGTTTTTTTTTTGTTACATACTCATAAGAAAACGTTATAATTATGGTATATACAGACACACGAATTCTTCAAGTCTGATAAAAAACTCCTTTCCAAGAAAACAATTATTTAAATTCTATGCGTTGTCAAAATACTTAATACTTTTACAATTAATTTTGCTAATTTTAATAATTTAATGTATTAATAGAGTATAAGAAGGAATACAGAACATTTATTTGTTAGTTTAGATACTATTATCTAAATTTTTAAAGCAGAGTAAATAAAACATAGGCATAAAGAAGAGAGGAGCCAACCCACATAACTACCTAAGGAAAAAAATGATTTTTAAATTTATGTTTAAATTGATAAATGTCACAAGCGTAATTATATTTTTTACTTAAATATGAGGTGGGTGTTAATATTTGTTTTCAGATATTAAATATTATATATATATAATAAATATACCTATACGTATATATATATATATATATATACATACATATATACCCACACGCGTGCACATACACATACATACATGCCTTCTAAGAAATCATTTCAAACGCAGAATAGAAATAAATAAGTAATTTACTGTTTTTTAGTTTACTCTTTAGATGCTGGATGTTTGTTATTTGTTTGTTAGTTGTTAGAAAGTTAAATGAAAAATATTGAACTTTTGTACTACATTTTTTTATTTTCACATTAAAGACGATATGTCTATAATCCGAATTCATTTCGTATTTATTACAATATAAAAAGCTTTCTAAACTGAAACATTTTTATTACATTTACTCTACACTATTTAACATTGTTTTAAACTTACATTAAATATAATTAAAAAAACATATTTTTAGAAATGTTTTCAAATGCTAAATATATATATATATATATATATATATATATATATATGCAATATACTATTATATTACACATATATATAATACCGTGCAATGTATATAATGTTTTGAAACGTAAACTTGGGAAATTAGTCCAGATAATACCAACAGTTATGAAATACCAATACTAAAATGAATTATTGAAAAAATTTCAATATTAAAAAAAAAAAAAAAAAAAAAAAACTCTTAAAATTTTCAATATTTAAAAACCTCTTAAAATTTTCAATATCTAAAAAACTCTTAAAAATTTCCATATTTAAAAATGAGGGTTATAAAATCTTAATATTAAAAAAGTAACATTATAAAATCTTAGTGTAACGAATGTAGTCATAAAATATTGATATAAAAAGGGTGTTCTTATAAAATCTCAGTTGTAAAAAATAACTACGCAATCCTTTGATGCATATGTATCGAATATTATATAAAAATTACTGACCTTCGGCAACGGCAAACGCAATTACTAAAAATACAAAGATCATCGTAACTCTCAAATAAGACACTCGGGTGTTTTTGAAAGTTAACGAGCACACAATTATTCAAACACTAATGCAGTTAAATTGCTGCGTCTGGAGATTTTAAATTCAGCTATTTCTAACAAGAAAAATAAAAACAAAAACTGTTTGCCTTATCACCACCTGTTAACTAGTTAGACGCAATCACGAGCAAACAACAGATGTTTTCTCGCTTCTTTTATTTATTATTCATGTACCACTTAAATTTATTTATCTACAGTTCAACTTTTTTGATGATATTAGTCGTATGAAAAAGTATATTGTTGAATTTAAGAACTTTTCTATATTAAAACTGCCTTGCAACATTACTTGTTCGACATAATGCAAATTATTAGTTCATAGCTTAGTTGCTTTCAATAGTTAATGATTTCTTTTTTTAGACAAATTATAAGACTAACGTTTGGAATAGTATTTAATTATTTTTTTAAGTTCGAATGATCCCTGTCAAAAATAATTGTTAATTCCTTATTGCAAAAACACATGAAAGTGGAGCAAAAATCAGATTTATGTTCAATTTATTGAATGTAAGTGTAATTTGATTGTTTAGTAACTTGACATTGAGAAGCTACACAAGGTCTATTCGTATTAAGCAAAACCTTAATTAATTGACGAGGATGACTCCTGAGCCGGTACCTCCTTCTTAATGGGCCGCGGTAGCCTAGTGGTCAAGGTTGTGGACTCGTGAACGGCGGTTTTCGTTCAGTTGCGGGTTCGATCCTTGGCCGCCAAAAACCCGCCGTGTAACCGGGGCTGATGCACGTTAAATCTGTTCGGGACCCAAAGTCCTTCCGTTGACGTGGTGTGGATGTTAGGAGAGGGGAGTGCCGGCTCAGGTGTCGTCCTCGTCACTTGACCATGGTTCAAAATTATGAGGTACTTCGCAATAGCCCTCGTGCGTTCTAGAGCGACGTTAATAAAAACTAAACTAAACTAAAACATTCTTCTTAATAAAACGTATTATGCAACACCCAAGTCCACTCCACGTTTAATTGATTATTTGGTGTCTCAGACAATTTTATTAATGCTAAGAAATTGTATATAATTACTCATACTTTCAAAATAGTCTTTATTCAGTTTTCACAAAAATGTGTGATAAGATTTTTGATACCGTATTTTAACTTTAGTAAGGATCTTCTTTTTGCCCAAATTTAAATCCCAAAACAGGGGCATTACCATTTATTTAAATTATTTCCATTAATGTGAAAAATATCTTACCAACAAATACAAGATATTTTATATGTTTATAGCTTGTTAAAATGTAAATATTAAGTAACTCATAGTAAATATTTTAATAATTGTAAATATCACTTGGAATTGATTTTTAAAATCATATTACTTGAAACTATATAACTTTATGTTAATTTTTTTGCTTTGCTGGAATTTTGTTTTTTGCAGGATGAACAGTATGAAAATAGTAATTGGAAACCAATCGTGTTTTTTATTCTAAAACGTTTAATCACACAAATCAAAATTTTACAGTATATAATCAGGAACGCCTAGGTATTTATCTTCCAATTAAATATTTCAAATATATGTTGGAACATTCACAGTGTATATTAACCACAACCCTTAAATCTAAACATTTTTGCAAAAGCCCGATAAAACACCTCAAATGCAAATCAGGCAACTTTAATGCATTCAATACATTAACAACACATAGTAAATTTATTACAGGAGAAATAATGTAGTAGCAGATATATTGTCAAGAATCAAAGAAATCTCATCAATTAATTATGATCAAATTACCGAAGAACAAGGACGATATTTGAAACATAGCAAAATATGCAAGTTATTCTTAAATTTCTAGACTCAAAAGAATTAAACAAAGGGAAGTAAAACAAATTACCTACGTTTAAGCCTTTCTTTAAAAGGGGTCTATAAGGCATATGAATTCGTAATGCTTTATTTTTATAGTTATTATTATAAACAAAAAAGTAAACAAATTAATTCCCCTGACATTACGAAGTAGTCATCCAAAGTATTCAACTTGTGACGCCTGCCCGACCCGGGCTGGTTCTTGTGCCATGATTAACTCAATTATTAAACACTGAGACACAATAATCAATCAAAGAGACACTAGAACAATATTTACGGAATTTATTAACTTCTATTTACTGTAATAACAACTGTTTATGCTCTCCCGGAGAGAAACTCTACCAACCTAGTTCAACCCACCAATAATAATCTAACAGACTCTTACCACTAATCCTTCCTTGACTGCAACTCTGACTCTGGATTAAAACAGTAGTTGAAAACAGTAGTAACTAAACCTCTTGTATCAATCTTTAATCTAATCATCTATTTCAATCTCTCTTTCCACTTCTCCTTCAGCTTCATTTCTACCTGATTCCTATCTGCATATTCACGTTTCATTTTTGGTTGGGCAAAGGTTGCTTAGCAAAAGTAATCAATCTCAATTAAAAGTCCTCAAGGTTAGTGAAGAGAAACCGCGAATAGCCCAATGTCACAAACTCAATATCCATACAATTTTAAAGTAGCTTAGTGGTTATAGTCACGCAATTGAGGCTAGCCTTTTTTCATCAAATTGTGAATTCGAGGCATGATACCGTTAAAGACCCGCGGTGTGGGCTGGTGCACTTTCAATCAGGTTGAGACCCCAAGTGTCAAGAAAAGACTTGACACTTTTACAATGTAATATGCATATATCTTTGATGAATTCGCATTTTGTCATGTAATTTTAAAGGAATTAAAAAAAAAGTTGTAACGAAATGTATTCTGCACACTTTTTAAAAATTACGAAAACCGATATTTTACTGCGCGCATAATTCGTATGTAAAACTTTGATTAAAATTTACAAAAATAATTTTATTTAAGAAAAAAGTATTCATAGTTTTGTTTAAAAATTTTAGAGAAAATAATATGTTTTTTAATATAATTATTTAGAAAATTAGGAAAGTTTAAGAAAACCTCCATCTAAAATCCATCAATTTTTTTTAAGCAATTGACGTATAAGTCAGAAACTTGTCTTCAACATGCGAATGAAATTTCAAATTAATGCCATTAAGCGTTTCTTAGAAATTATACGTGCAAGGGTAAATTCTTTGTTTTGAGAAAGTGATGGTTGGTAGGTTTTATGAACATCGCACAAGAAGCAACATGAGGACCCTTGATGACAGACCACGTAATTTTGAACCTCGATCAAGTGAGGGAAAATAAAACCACTGGAAGTGGTGTAATTGGAAATCACGCCTTGATAGATTGATGCCTAAAATCAGCAGGTGACCACATTACTTCGATAATTGAGTTTAATTGCCCTCATTACTCCTAAAGTTGTGCGAGGAGATTTCCGGTTTTCCAGTTGTGGTAGTAGTCATACAATCTCGTGGAGAGGGAGATATGTTGGTTTTGGATGAAAGCTGTTGTTTCGGTGAAGTTAAATTTAAAAAAAAATCCATTTAAAAATGGTTTAGTATTGCCCCGATAATTGAAGAACTTTTAGTAGTACCATTAAACAAAATTGGAATTGACGAGGCTCTCACATATATTTTTTTCAAAAAAAAAAAGAAAGAAAATTTTGTAGTTTAACGTTTGCTGAGACTCCTTAAAGAAACATTCCCAACAATAAGTTTAAATTTTTAGTACAACATATATCTGTGAATATTTTTACTCTGTGATGAAGTTTATGAAATTGAAATATCGTTCGCAGTTGGCAGATCTTCATCTCTCTGAATGATGAGTCTTTTAAAAAATTATACGCCAAAACCTAGAGATTTGATCCGTGCTATTTAAAATTTTGATCAAAGTTTTATATGCTATACTTCTAATAAATACATTTCTAATGTATTTAATTTTGTTAATATAAATGTGTGAATAATTATTTTATACATTATTTCTTTTTATTGTACATATAATTTTATATATAGAAACTTGTATATAAAATGCTGAAAATTTGTGCAGAGTTAATTTAATTGAATTCGAATTTTTTGAAGTTAAGCTATTACTTTGTATTTATTTTATTGTAATATTAATGAGCTTAAATTTGAATTTTGTGTATTTAACACTGCGTAACTAGGGTAGGATATTTATAATAAATAGAAAACCGCAATGCGGCTTTCAGTGATCTCAAGTGGGCCCACCTCCGGTATATTTTTATCAATTTCCATGAGTAGCAGCATTGCTGCTGATGAAGGTTTTGAGAAAAGTTTGTTATATCTTTATCTACACGAAGCTAAAAATTAGCTTATCGAAATCTGAAATTTTTTGCAAATGGGTAACTTAAACACGATGAACACAAAAAATACATCTTTTTTAGGTATAATAAAGTTGAATCACACGTATGACAAAAATTATATTAATGCCATTTTAACTATCGAATGAAGAAAATATCCTTTGTGGTCATATTCAGAAAGAAATTTTTCCAAGCAATATTTCAAACAATGCGAGAAAGGAAAATTAGAAATGAAAAGGATGACACACACACATAACTTTTGGTTCTGATTCGAAGATAAAAAAAAAATTATTTTTAATGCCCGTCATATAATTCCATCTAAAAGTTTCATATCGTATCAAAGAATTATATGAAATTACCTTTGTTATCCTGGGACTTTTAATCCAATTAAGTAACTTAAGTATCCAATACATTAAATTAAACATATGGGAATGGTACATTAGCGTACAGTGCCTTGTTATTTGATATTCCTCTATTATTATATTTGTTCTGTACATTTATATTCACATCATTTACTTTTTCAAAGAAATATTTGAATTTTATTTGGTTTAGAAAAATTTAAATATTTTAAATTTCTTCCTATTTCAAAATTTTACTACAGTTCAAAAGTTAGTATTTCAACCTTAAAGAAGATATGCAGTGGTGTCGAATTCACTTCGTTTTATTATAATGATAGAAGTTTATTAAACCAAATCCTTTTACTCATTGAATTTAGTTAAAACAATATTATACGTCTTGAAATTCATTTCATTTTTACTTCTAGAAAACTATATATTGCTGAATAAAGCATATAGTATTTCAAAATAAAAACTTACGAATTTTGACTCCGTAACAGCTACAATTGTAAAATTCTCATTATTAAAACTGAGGATTTAAAAATTTATATTCTCACTAGTAAAAAACATCTTAAAAAATTTCAGTAAAAAAACGGTTAGTGTTATAATATCTCAACATTAAAAAATAATATTTCGATACATTTGAATAATACATGTTTGTATAATAATGTGAAATATTTACTTACCTTCTGAAAGAGAAAATGCACTGACTAAAAATAAAAACATCTAAAATAATAATATACTCGAGTTTTAACGAAGGTAAAATTCTTTTTAAAATGTAGTTAATTCACTGTGTCGGAAGTTTTTGTACAACGATAAGTTCCTACAGAATACAGAAAATGTTAAAGAAAAAAAAATATTTGTCAAATCGCCATTTAACAATTAGTTAGACCTAATCGCTGAGTCATCAACCGCCGATTATCTGTATACCTCAGTTCTTTTATTTATTATCCACAGGTCATTTAAATTTAGTTATCTATATTTAAACCTGTTCATGACTTGATTGCGTGAGAAAATAAATGTAATTTGCTTGTGGTAAGAGCAACGAAGTGTTTAAGAATTACCTCGGGCAATGTCATTTGGTTTATATAATGCGAAATATACTTAGTTGCTGTGATGTTTTATTAGGTATGGAATGGAAATGAACTTTGAAGGCTAAAAAGAACTTTAGAAACTCGCATATTATAAACGATTTTTAGATAATAATTTATTTAGTAAAATACTAACTTGAGAAAACTGAATGACACAACCTTTCTGAATACCTTTTTATAATTTTTTTTGGTAAAATGTGAGATTACTATATATATATATATAAATATATGGGTAATTCAGTTCGAAGTCTTCGAAATAAAAATATAAATTTTAACACTTAATACAAAAGCATACAAAAACGCTAGACCAGCAAATACAAAAGATTAATTTTCTATACCAGCATAACATATATTTTTAAAACATTACAAATTCCCAAGAGAAAGTTTTATTTTATCAATACAAAAAAAAACATTATTAAATTTTGGAAAAAAGTCAAATATATTTTTGAAATACTAAAATAAAATTTTGGTATTGTGAAGTGAAAAAAATTAACCGTTATTGTATCAAAATTTCTTTCCAAGGAAAAAAAAATATTTATTATCTTATTTGCCATTCGATTTATTTTGATCCAATGCATGTGAATGATTTTTTTTTATAATTTCGATGCATACTTTTAGCTGCAGCGGAATATTTTATTTGATTTCTTAAGATAAACCATTGTCATTGGATAATCCAAGAGTTGTCTGTCATAAGAATTATTTAAATGAATTCGTAATACCATTTTCACTATTAATAGTTTTGACTCAGTAAATTTTCCAAATTTTTTAAATCATGAATATTAAATTTAGATTCTACATCACTTAATAATTATATTTAAAAATATTTCTATAAGTGTTTATTGTTTTGTGATACATTTATTATTCATTTATATTTTTTCAAAGATCTCATTTCAGCATTGATTTAGTTAAAATTGAGGTCCGGTTACTTTACAATTCTCATCATATAGCCTAATCTACTTTTGAATAGCTATATTCCCCTAATTTTAAATAAAATTCAATGATTGAGGATATTTATACATAGCCTATTTATTGTATAATAGGAAATTGCATGCTATTTATTGATTCAGTCATAAATATCTAACCTTCTAACGACCAATATATTCATATTCAACAGGGAAGTACAGACAGCTGTATAGTTGAAAGAATGAGACAGGAAACATTTTGATGGTAATTATTCAAAAAAGAATATATTTTATCAATTATATGCTTCACATTGTTCAAACAAAACAATACGAAAAATATAAAGCTTTATTTTATTCAAGTGGTATTCGAACCCTAAATTATACTTTTTTGCATTTTATTTGAAAAATAATAATTTTAAAGTAACGTAATTTACCAAAAGAATTTGATACAAATTTTGTATACCATTCATGCTATCCTAAATCATATGAAATTATACTTTTAATTAATTTCAAAATAATTTATAAAAATATTCTAATCCTAGATCCTTAAATTAAATTAATTATTAAGATATAATTTTATTAAAAATTAATATTGACCTTCTTTTGGTTTTATTGTTTAAAATCTACCTTAGATTTTAAAATACCTATCATATAAACATTCGGCAAAAATTAGTGTCCATTGTCGAACTATAAATATTTGTTTCAAGTAAAACATAAATTTATTATGTAATTAAGATGAAATATTTTCTCAAACTTCATTTCTTACGTCTATGTTAGTTTATGTTAAAAATAATCCTCTAATTCTGAAAATTATAAGGTTTCCATCTCAACTGTATAAGAATTACGGAAATTTGACTTATACAAAATTAATAGCTTTACAAAAATTCGTAGAATTTTAAGTGGTTTTAAGCTAAATTTTAAAATTTTTCAATATTTAAATACTATTTCTATAGAAATATTTAAACGTTTTTTGATATATTAATTAAAATATAAAAAATATTTATAAATTTCATTTTTATTGAAATTTATTATATGAATATTATGTTTTAGAAATAGCTGCATTTATTAAATGCAAATATCATTTTGTAAAAGATTTTTCTAAGGACCCGCCATGTACAGGGGTTGATGCCCATTTAATCTCTCAAGGCTCCAACTCCTCTCGTTTCGTGGTGAATAGGTTCAGAGACGGAGGTGCCATTTCAGATTTCTTCGTCACTTGACCGAGACTCGAGGCTTAAGAGGTCCGCCGCCAATTGCCCTCATGTCGCTTATGATTATGACGTTAATAAACATTCAATCAATAAATCAATGTTTATCATTGTTAATATTATAATTGCTAAAATCTTAATTTTTGTAACTTTTTTTTTTTTACTTTGCCGGATTAAGAACAGAATTAACTTTTTTTTATCTACAGAATCCCACGTTTTAGTGAAAATCGATGAATAGAGTTCGTGAATAAAATAATTCGCCAGTGATATTGTATTTATATGGAATCAAACAATGTTAAGTATAAAGTCTTTATAGTAATCTGATATCACAACCAATCCTATTTTCTTTCAAATCCAATAACACATTCTACCGTCAAATAAATACCACACACAACACATTTTAGCAGCAAAATTTAAAATTACAAGAACTCGATTTCAAAATCTTTCATCAGGTTATCGAGAAATAGAAACGAATTTTTATTTTTAAATGTTGATACATTTAAACATATTAATTGCGGCATTTCTGTAACCAAAATCAGAATACATACATTTTACTTAAACCTCCATTACGTTTGGTGTATAAAAGAAGCGTGAGAAAATTATTTTATCTACGACTTATCTTGAGATGTCTAATTTTTCACACTCACGTGGCTTTAATCGCTGAAAATTACATTACATTTGCAAAGACCTTAATTTGCTGAATTGATGGAATAATGTTTATTGCCTCCTCTTTTTAATTCATGACGATAAAAAGCGTTCTTTCTACTAACGTATTATTTAATGAAACGAAAATTCATTTAATGGATTTTTTCTAACTACAACACAATTTATTGTTCATCGCTCGGGTCGAGATATACTTAAATATCTCACTCACTACATGTGCCTTTTGTTAAAACACAGCTAATCTAAATAAACAGAATTAAGTACCAATAAATGGTGATCGTGACTGATTATTGAATATTTGACATTTAGGAGATGGATCTGTCTCCTCACATGATTTGGTGCCCTGGGAATTTCTCGCCTTCTTGTTGGTTATTCAAGTAGTTGAATTTAGAGGTTGATTTCAAGAAATAATTTTTCGTTCGAAGAGTTTTCCCTGCGTAGACAAACAATTTCATCGGATCTTTCTAAGAATTTCCGAAATCAATTTTAAAATATAGTGTCTTCACACAGAACAGGAGAAATTTGCTAGGTTCGGAGGCACGTAATTTCTTATTGCACCGTTTGGGTAAGTTTTCTTTTTATCTTATTTTCTTGTGCACTTGGTTTAGAAAATAAGGCTTGTTGATGCTGAACTAGTTCAAAAGATAGGCACTTTGGATTTCGGATCTCATGGGAATAGCAATTCTTCATGTCGTTTGTGAAATGAACTTTCGCGTGAAAGTTGAAAACTACCTGTCTTTTGGCGAACTATTGAAGAACTGTTATTTGTTTAGATTTAATCTTAGTTGAAATATCTTGAGTAAACAGAGAATTAAAAAACTTAACTATTTCACTATGATTGGCAGAGAAACCTTTAATCATGTCAAAGATTTCGACGCTATCGAGAGTCAAATTCCATCCAAAACATCAAATCCTTAAACTTGCATTACAACAGATTAATTTCATATTTTGCAGACTTGGAAAGTATTTGGTTACAAAAATTACTTTTCAATATTGAATTCTGTGACAAAAAATGTCACATTAGTTGCATGCAATGTTGGAATTAGTCTCTGATAAAGTCGAGGAATGTATTCAATTATTGTTGTAGCTGTACATCTTACCTGTCATGTTGCAGCAAATTACTTCGGTTGAACCATGGCACAATTACGAAAAGCTGGTTTATTTACAGAAAGACATATATCAAACAAAGTATGGCAGCGTGAGTTTCAAGTTTGGAGATACAACAGCATCAGGAGTCATAGTGACATTAGTTCTTAGGAGAGGACTTCGCTATCCATTGAACGCATGTGCAGCCGGAGCTTACATGGCGTGGCGCATTTTATTTTACGTGGGGGGAAGGGAAAGTAAATATGCATAGATATCCAACATTAAGTAAATATTGATTCTGATAGAGATTGTTTCAATTGATGTGCCATGTTTTGAAGAGCTACAAAGCTTAGATTTAGAGCTAAACGATAGCATAAAAAATGAAAATTCTTTGCAGTCGTGGATATTCTTGTTGTAACAAAACAAATGGTACGTTGCGTATTTATGGAGGTTACCGCCGGTTAAGTGCTGTTAGCGACGGAGATTCTAAGTCAATGGGTCAAATTCAAGATTTTTATCGAAATATGATGTGTTGTTTTTAGCGAGATTGTCAGATCGTTTGATGATCTCATAAAACATTTAAAGAAAAAGCTAATAAATGTATCGTTTGCAGTTTTAGACCAGGCAATTGTTATGACTACCTATTCTTATCATAATTGGGTCGCCTTTTTCTGAGCTTAAAACTCCCTGTTTAGTAATTGTTTGATACTGGTGTCATTATGTCAGTATAACTGGAACGGTATGTAAACAAAAAGGTAAAAACTAAGGGTTTGAATTTTTTTGCTACTAATGTCATCAAGATTGTCACTTATGATTTGTAGAATTTGGAATTGGATTTTGGTTTACGTCTAAAGCACAATTACGCATTTGTTATTGATAAACTCTTACATTCTGTTATTGATGACGATTTTATTGAAATATACGGCTTACTGAAGGAAGTCAAATATCGTCGTGTATAAAATATTTCAGCTTCTGCAATGAAATCTGTAATATAAGAGATGTTTCTTCAAGAATTATATCTCTAAATGGGACTTCGCCATATTGTTCGTTGTAAATAAATTTTCGTAACTTATCCAATACTGCTTTAAATCTGAGACGTATATTAAAGATTGATTTCTAAAATTTTGAACTTCTAATTACCGAATCTGGTAGATTTTTGGAATATTGTTTCGGGTTAACCTGCCGAGGACTGCCTATTTTATAATATTAACACAGAAAATTTATGTTACAATTTTAAATAAAAAATATATATATAGTTGAAAAAAGTAAGTTTAGATTAATCATTTTAATCAAAAAAATTAAGATAAGTGTAATAACATACCAATGGTGGATAAGCAGATAGGGGTGTGTACTAATTTGTGCTATCAGTCTATGAGGTACTAGCGTATCATGGAATCAGTGGGAGGAAAATCGTGTCGAAGTATGAGTACGAGAGCTCACTTTTTGATTGGTGGGGTAGTCTTCCCTTATTGGTGATACCTGATGTATAAATTACAACTTGTTGCATATGCAACAGAGGTTGGCCTGTTTTTTACGTGCTCGTTTTCATTGCCTCTTGATATGTTGAAAACTTTTCAAAAAGATTTTCAGAGCTTTTTAAACTAAAGTATTTGTAGAACTTCTGAGGTCTCTAATCTGGTCCAATGGATTTACGAGCAAAAGAGCTGTAACTTACGTAATTCTCTGTATAGTATAGGTTAAACGCTGTTAGTTCGGCTTTCTTTCATCTTTCCAATGATTCTGCCTCGAGTAAAGTCATACACATGTCGCCTAACAGGTTAATTATCCGACATTTCATATTGAGGCAGCAACTCAATGTCATTTAAACTTATATGCACCGTACAATCTGTTTCCCAGAAATTCTGAGCTTATATAGCCGGCATGCTTTATCCCACACCGACACAACCGTATTATGGCTAGCTGCATTTTTGCGCATGTGCTACCGTACCTTACCCTGGTTAATCTCCTGTTTGGTTTTTCAATCCGCTCTTCCTCTTTGTTCCGCTGATATGCTAATTATTAAACTTCGTCCTTAAATTTTGCATACCAGTGTATATGCAGGTATAGATGTGAATGAAGAAATGTTAGACAGAGGACATTTTATTGAATCAACTCGTGGTATCGATGATGAGGTAATGCACAGGGCTAAATTTCCTTGTGATAAACTTATTCGTATTACAACTGACGATGTACCGGAAATGTTCTTGAAAGCAGTCTTGTAACATGAACTTACATCTGGGTGTTCTTCTGGATTTTATATTTTAGTTCACTACTTTTTTTCAGTCAAGTAAAACGTGATGCAAATTAAGTAAACTTTGGAAGTGGAGTGTATAAATATAATCAAGCTGTATAAAAGCGACAGAGAATTGAATGGAGGATTATTATGCTTATGGTAATAAAAAGAGTGTTAGTGTGATGTGCGCGAAAGTATTCTAGTGTGTATAATTGATCTGGTGAGCTTAGAACTCAACGTTGTCACAGAAATTGCAGAAATTCTCATATCGTATTCCGCTAAGAGTATTCTTTGATAGGTTATAGCGCTTGATAGTACTCGCGAATAGAGAAAGTAAATCATTTGAGAGCATTCCCTCTATCAGAAGATCAATAAAACCTATATTATAGAAATAATTAATTTTTTTCTTGGTTTGTTTTTGAATTTAATTTGAAATTTAAATCTTAAAATAATAGAATTACATTTTAGATGACAGACAAGTAATTGGATGTCGCCACATTTTTATTGGTCTTTCGAACAAGAATTCTGAATTTCCATATTTCTTAAATCTTTACTGAATAAATTACTGCGAATATCCCACAGCAAAATATTTCAAATACCGAAATGTGCGTAAGATGAATTTGTAGACTATGAACGTATTTATAATTGCTATAAAACACATCTGAATTAAAAAAAAAATTAAAGCAGCGTCGAATGAATGACGAAACAGAGAAGATTCCTAATGATTTATCCCAATAGAGGCTGTAAGATGGCTGTCAATTTACAATAATTTGAGTTGTTTTATAGAGCTCTAAGAACCTATCCTAATAATCAAGAAAAGAAAAATACATTCAGAGTAAAAATCAAAAACTTAAATTATTTCTTTCTATGTTTTTTACAAATGTGGTAGAACATTTACTAATATTTAGTATAGCCTTATACGGAAAGGGGAGGGGGAATGATTTGTCACAAACTGTATTATTTTTGAAACTAAGTCATAGTTTGTTGTATACAACCTTAAAAACAAAATATTATTAAATCATTTTCGACAAATAAAAGGAGGCATAATTAATAAATAGTATGAAAAGTTAAGCGAATGCAAAAAAGGGGAAGAATTTCCCTCAGATTTCAAAAAAATTTTTATCTTTATTTTAACTCTGCGACTTTTCTAAATATTTGTACAAAACTACATAGCTCTAGCTACACCATTTAGCTAATTATTTAAATGTTCTTTATCAGTGCGTTAAATCATTTAGCGGGTCTTCTAAACTTTAAACTATTTTTTTCTCATTTTCTGATACTGATCATGAATGCTAAGTTCGAGGAAACACCTAATTAAAATCCATATAAATTTGTTCTGTTAATTTTTTTAAAAATAATGTATGTATAAATCATGAAGAAAATTATTTTGAACAGATGTATGAAATTTCAAACTAATATTATTAAAAGTTTTTAAGAAATTGGGAGTGAAAAATAATTTTTTTTTAAGAAATGAAAATTAAATTGGAAAAAATAACCCACTAATTTATACAAAGTTTTGTTTGGTCTCTATAATTTTAGAAGTTTTAGTAGTATCATTAAACCAAAATGTTCTGAATTTATGGGGTTTTAACATATATTTTTCGAACAAAATAGAAAATTTTGTCGTTTAACTGTCTTGAGTCCACTTAAACATGCCTTCCAACTAGTTTAGTACAACAAATTTCTCTGAATATTTTTACACCGTGATGAAGTTTATGAAGTAAAAGTATCGTTCGTAGTGGACCGATCCTCATCTCTCTGAATGATGAGTCTTTTAACAAGTTTTACGCCAAAATTTAGAGACTTTATCAAAGGTCTTCGTTAAATGTGGTCGCTTTCAACTACTGTTAATGGTCGTATACGGCCCAGAGGTTTCGTTTGAGTCGTGGGTTCAAACCTTGATGCCACTGAAGTCCCGCCGTGTAGCCGGGACTGGTGTATGTTAAATCTGTTGAGACCCAAAGCCCTCCCAATGGCATGGTGTAGAAATTAGGAGAAGGGGTGGCAGCTCAAGTGTCGTCCTCGTCACTTGACGAGGTACAAAATTACGAGGTCCGTCGCCAATAACCCACGTGGTGCTTCTAGTGTGATTTTAATAAGAACGAAACCAAACCAATATTTAAAAAAGGCTGCTCTTTATATACAAAGGCATTTTTAACATATTTATTTTTATTATTAAAATCCTTAAGTAATTATTTTATATTTTCGTTCTTTTTATTATTTATATTTTCTTATCTGGTAACTTCTACATTAAGTTCTGAGAACCTTTGTAGAGTTAATTTATTTAAATTTGATTTTTTAAAATTAATCTATTATTTTTTAAACATATATAATTGTTATATTAATTAAGATTAAATTTTTTGTATTTCTCTCTGAGTAACCACGGTAGGCTCTTTATAATACATCAAAAACAGTAATATTGCTTTAAGTAATCTCATGTGTGCTCATCTCCGGTATATTTCTTTCAATTCCCATGTGTAGCGGCACTGCTAATAATGAAGGTTACGAATGGTGTTTTATCTTTTCTGAATATGATAGCTTAAAGTAGTTTATCAAATTCTGAGATTGTATCAAAAACTGAAGTTAAAAATGATGAACACAATAATACATCTTCTTTAGAAATAATAAATGGAAATTAGATTTATAATATTTTAAATATAAGATGAAGAAAACGTCCTTTGTATTTGAATTAAAAAAGGATATTTTACAAACCATAAACCAAGAATTTGTGAGAACAGAAAATTAGAAACTAATTCTATAACGTCACTTTTGGTCCTGATCCGAAGACAATAAAACAATGATTATTTCTGAAACAATAATTTGTATTTATAATTTCTTCCGCAATTTTTCTTTTTTTTCTGACTTTGTATGTATTTGAGGAGTATCCGTAAGAATATACAGGAACTAAATATGTATATAAATAGGTACAGGTTTTAATTATTTTAAACAATGAGAGAGAGAGAGAGAGAGAGAGAGAATATTGCTAACACGTAAACTACTTCAAAAATGTCCAAACTCTTTGGATATTGTTTTAAAGAAATATATAAAATTTCTTTCGTTATTCTGGTGCATTTATTTAAATATTAACACTTTAAATAAAACAGGTATTCAGAGTATATCAGTATTCAACCTTATTATTAGATATGCTCCCATTTTTAGAGATACCGGGTACATTTATATTCACCATATTTATAGGCGCATAAAACACGCAATTCAAATAAAAATATTTCCATTTTTAAACAATTACTTAAATTTTATGATTCGTTTCAAAATATTTAAGTATTTTAAAATTTTCCCTACCTCTTCAAATTTTCTTATTTGTAAACATTTTTCCCTCAATATCATTGAAATATTTCTCACAATTCTGATTATGGCTTTGGTTGCACTAGTAATATTTGCAGTTTCACAATATTATTCATAATTATCAAACACATGCAAGACAATCGAAAAATAGTTTTAAAATATATAGTGATTACGAAAATTATCATAGCACATTAAATATATGATCGTCATGAAAAATAAAAAGATAAGAAGAAATCGGTTCAAACATTTGGAGTGCAATGAAATCATTTGGCACACTATCAAAGAAAATTTGAACAACTCTCTAAATAATGTAGCTTGATCTATGGAATTTTATACATTTTCTCAGAACAAACACAGATTTAAAATAAAGTAATACTTTTATTTCATAAAGTAATACATAAAGTAATACATTTTGGTCATTTTTAGAATATTGTGTTCTTTTTCAGGAAAATTTTTCTCTTAGCTTTAAATTGATAAATTTCACCAGCAGAATTATGTTAACAAACTTAAGAGTTGTGAATTTATATATAATTACTTAAAACGAATGGGTATTAAAAATAATAGACACACACACATATATATATATGTGTGTGTGTGTATTATTTTTAATACCATATATATATATATATAACACATCAATCAATAACTCCCAAGACTAACCCAGAGATGGCGTTCGTAGTAAACCAGGATTTAGAGTACTAACTTGCTTGAAACGTCAAAATTTAAGTCGATCGACCAGAAACAGCTGAGTTATCGAGGTTGGAGTAAAGTCGTTTTGTAGTCTTGTTTAAAATGGAAAAACCGAGTTTCGTGTTCTGATAAAACATTGTTTTTTCAAGTAAACACCGTGCAAGCGAAACAATGGATTGAAAATGTTACCTGACTCTTGTCCATCAAAAGCAACGATTTGTCGGTGGTTTGCCGAGTTTAAACGTGGTCACCGATAACAAATGACGCGAACGTCGGGTAGACCTGTGGAAGCCGTTAACCGAAAAATGTGAGTGAAGTGACAAAAAATCATAATGAAAGATCGTAAAGAAGCCCAGATGTTGAGATGACACAGATATCATATGGAAGTGCATTTACTGAAAAAAAAGGTTTTAAAGAAGCAGTGGTTTTCAATGGTGCCGCGATTGTTTCGATGGAACAAAAAACAGCAACGAGTCGATGATCCATGAAAGCTGTTTATCGTTATTTACTGCAACAAAAAGTTCTGCGGGAAAAAAAAAAAAAAAAAAAAAAAAAAATTTGAAAAAAAAAAAGATTTGGAAAAGCGTTGAACGATTGTATCACCCTAAAAGTTGATTAACAAAAGGTGTTATGTTGATGAATAAAAAAAAAATTTGCAAAAAAATGTTGTTTTCAATGTTAGTCTCGGGAGTTATTGATTGATGCGTTACAATGTAAATACAACCCTTCTAAAAATTCCTTTTAAAATATATAATTCAATATTTACTTGTATAATGCGTTTTTATATGTATAATTAATTAAATGTCAAAAATTAAAACATTTCTTATGATTCAAAATTTAATACTTTAACGTTAAAGAAGATAAGCAACGGTGTCGAATTAATTTTCTGTTTATTAATATGATAGAAATTTTTATTGAATCAAACACTTTTACTCATGAAATCAAGATAAAATGATATTATATCTATTGAAATCCATTTCATTTTTACTCTTATAATTTTAAGTATCACTGAGCAAATCATATTATATTTCGAAATGGCAACTAATGAATTTTGACTAAATACACTTATAAAATTCTCATTATTCAAGAAGAATATTTAAAAGCATATTCTCATTTATAAAAAAGCCGATCATAAAAAATCCCACTATTGAAAAAGTTGCAGTTATAGAATTTTAACATTAAAAATATTTCAATACATTTGAATAACACATATTTGTCTAATATTGTGAAATATTTAGTAACATTCTGCAAGGGCAAATGTTATTACTAAAAAGATAAAAATCATCTCAAATAATGATTCTCGAATGTTATAGACAGTTTACGAACCTAAACTTTTCTTCAAATGTAGTGAAATCGCTGCATCAGAAGTTGTACAGTTATAAGTTCTTACAGTAAATAGTAAAACAAAGAAAAATAAACTACTCCTCATACCACCATCTAACACTTACTTACGTTCAATCGCTGAGAAATCAATAGATTATCTGTGTATCTAAGTTGTTTTATTTATTATTCACACGCTATTTGAATTTATTTATCTATATTTAAACCTGTTCGTGGCGTGGATGCATGAGAAAACAAATGTAATTTGCTTGTGTTAAGAGCAATGACGTGTTTGATAATTGCCTTAGGCAACGTCAGTTGGTTAATGTAAAGCAAAATATTACTGAGATGCTGTGATATTATAATGGGTTTGGAATTGAAACGAACTTTGAAAGCTGAAAAATAAATTAGAAACACAAACATTATAAACTATTTTTTAGATAATAATTTACTACTTAAGAAATCATAATTACTAACTTTAGGAAATTCAATCATACAAAATTTCTAAATGCCCTTTTAATAAATATTCTATAAGCAAAATGTTCGATTTGCATATTTTTCTCGATAAATCAATTCGAATTCTTCCGGACAAAAATGTAAATTTATATATTTATTACCAAAGAATTCGATCATTTAATTACGTTTGTTGATTAACATTTAATGCTGGCAAGATATTTTAAAAAATCTACATATGTACATGAGGAAGTGTTATTTTATCTTTATAAAATGGAACAATATTGTATTTAAAAAATAAGATATACTTGGGAAACACTGAAATTGAGATCTGGTATTCTATGAAAACACCACAATTGCATTAAAAAGTGCTCATCAAATGAACAAATATATTCTGTAATTATTTCATTTGCTATGAGATTTTTATTTTGCTCTGATGTATATGCATGTGATATATTTATAATTTGAGGAAATATTTTTTGATTGTAGTTGAATATTCTATTTAATCTTTTTTAAAAGGAATCACTGTCATTTTATATTTAAAGAGTTCTCCAACATAATTAACAGAACTATTTAAATTATTTGGTAATTCCATTTTTTTTACTGCTGATGATTTAGACTCAAAATAATTCGCAATTTTTTAAATCGTGAATATTATAAATTTAGATTTTACGTCACTCATTAGTAATATTTATAAAATCTTTTTGAGGGTATTTATTATTTTTTATATTTATTATTCATATATATTTATTATTAATATATGTTTATTCAATAAGATTACTTCAGCATAAATTTAGTTTCAAATTCATCTCCATTATTATACATTAATTTTTTCACCAAATAACCAAAGCTGTTTTTGCTCAGCTATTTAGTTCTAATGTTAAATACAATTTGAAGACTGATTAATATTATGCATTGTTTAATGTTTGTACTATAGAAAATCGTACACTTTTTATTAATTCACTCAAGTATTTCTGACCTAACAACTGACATCAACCCGGAAGTAGTGATACACAGCTGTGCAGTTAAAAAGATGCGACAGTATATATTTTGATGATAGTTTTTATTAAAAATAAAAATATCTTTATCTATTATGTCTTTTACAATTTTCAAGCAAACAATATGAAAAATTTAAAGCTATATTTTCCGAGTGATTTTGAAAACCTTTATTATAAATTTCCCCTTTCATTTAAAAATAATTATATCAAAATAACAAATAAGTAAATTTGATACACAATTCTTATGCCGTTAATTCTAACTTAAATTACATGAACACATATTTCATTTTAATTATTTCAATTTCAGTTTATCTGAAATTAATATCGACTTTCTTTGTGTGAAATCTAGTATCTTAAGGTCCTTACAGTGTTGTGAAAATCACTTTGTCCATGATCGGATTATAATTAATTGTTTTTCAAGTTGAACATAAATTTATTATGTACAATGAGTATGAAAGACTCTCGCGTATTCCATTATTTTATTTTTAGGTTAATTATGTTCAAAATAATGTTCTAAATCTGAACATTGCAAAATTTCGGTCTTAACAGTATTATAATTATGCAAATTCGATTCATTATAAACAATTGTTAGTTATACAAAAATATATGGAATTTTAATTGATTTCTAATCTTAAATTTAAGAACTGCTAAATGTTTTAACGTATCCTGAAGAATACTGAAATATTTTTGATCTAAAAATAAAAAAAATGAGAAATTCATTTATCTTTCATTTTTATTGAAACTCTTTTTATAAAAATTATTTTTCAGAGTTAGATGTGTTTATTAACATTGTTTGTTAGAATAATCTTGATATAGTAGGAAAGCTATGGCATATGTAATTTAATTTAAAGGAAAAAAATGAAACAACACTTAAGGTTAGATACATATTAAAACATTCCAATATTATACGTTAAATTCAATTAGAAATACAGATGTCAATTCTATTATGATTTGAGAAATCAACGTTCCTTACGTTATCCGGAAATTTTACTTATGCTTAAAATTTCTTGTTTTAGATTTATAAGAAAAGAGTTGACTTAATTTACTATTTTGTGAATTATATTTTTCCCGCTACTCATAATATTAATTACATAATTAAAAAGTATTGCTGCTTTTTTTTCTGTGTGTTTTGCTTTGATATCACAGAATTATAATTGTAAAAGTTTGTTCTCACTTTTGAACATTGAAAAATGTAAATCTTTAAAGTAATTCAAAAGTATTTATATAAAAGTAAATTTATAGATTTCAAATAAGTATAAAATCAAATTATTATTATTTTATATGCATTTTAAATAATGGGCCTAGAGATATGAGCCATTAAATCATTATTTTTGTGTTTGCTTAAATACCTAGTAGAAACAGTACCTTCTTTAGAAATATGTTTTAATATGTTTAAATAAAAGAAATAAATAAAACAGTGTAAATCATATTGAAACTATTGAGTAAAGTTATAAGTTATGCAACTTGCAAATGGAATTTTTTTTAATAATCCAAATATTATTAGTTTGATAATATTAGTTTGATATTATTATAAAAACAATTTTTTTTAAAAAAATATTTGCAACATTTTTGCGAATAATTTACAAAGACCTTACAACAATTTCAAAGAATTCAGTAATAAGAAATACAGGAAATATATTAAGAAAAACAATTAGAAATTATTCAATCTTTATAATGTGAGGAAATTACAATTCTTGACCACTTAATATCTGTGTTTTATTGCCGTAATATAATTTAAAAAATGACACTCTTTAATATCTTTTTATTCGGACAAGTACATTATTTGTTTAAATCTTGATTCCGTCTGCGTACAAAAAAATGCATTTTTTCCTAAGCAGCTGCGATTTTCATGACTTTAAAGTATTCAAGCACTTCCTCAAAAATTAGTCGACGTTTCAAATCCATTTGCAAATGTGGGAAGAACCCATTTTCAATTTTTCTTACAAAATCAACATCTTTGCAAGCATGCAAAATATAATTATTGAAATCTTTCAGTTTTTCCAACTCAAGATAAGTTTTGTAGGCTTCAACACTGCATATCTTTTCTATTTCTGCGGACTCACATGCCACATTGTAAACTTCTATTCTGTAATAAAGTAAATAGTTTTGGAGAAACAATAGCACATATGTAGAACGAATCAGAATTAAAATACTTCGAAGTTTGATTAACTTTTTATAGAGAGATTTTTTAAATAATGATGCATTAAAATATTTTTTTAGATTAAGATGATTTTTTGAAAAGAAATTATTAGAAAAAATTATTAGAAGAGCTCATTAGAAAAAATTAACTTTATTTTTAGTACTCTTCTTTGATGTGAAATATGTTCACCACCAAAGTCTGTTCACTACATATGTTCGTATTGTATGTTTTTTGAAATACTTTTTATTACTTCTTATGTTTAATTACATGGAAAAAAAGATATTTATAAAATAATATCTTCGTAAAGATTAATAAAACAATACTTAATTCCATGCTAATCTTTATAGCTTAAAATTGATGAAGTTGTGAATAAGTATGCTTTCTATTACCTTTGATATGATTAAGAGGCCTGATACGAATAAAATATTCTATGAATATATTAGTGTACTCATAGGCTGATATTTACCATATTCAAAACTACTGGAATTGGATGCCATCAAAGATTGTGTTATGGAATGAAAACAATAAGTAAAAAATAGTCCAGGCAGGAACCGATGATCCATGCATTAATATATATATCAAGATTTTGAAAAAAAATTATTTTGAAATATTTTTATTATTTTAAACACAAAAACATTAGAATTATGTCAGGTTTCAAGTCGGTAAGTGAGTTATGATGCCTATGTAGGCAGCCCTTTTGGCAATACTTGGAGAAGTTTCCGACGAATTATGAGCGAGTATTGACGTTTTTTCTTTTTCACGGAAAGTTGAAGTTACGGTATACGAAGGATGGGTGTGTAGATTGTTTACTCAGCTTCTAATTATAAAATAAACGTTTTTTTTTTTTTTTTTTTTTTAAATTTGATATGCTGTGAGTCGACTTGATTTTATGAAGATTAGCCGAATGTTCTCAGTTACATTTTGTTATAAGTAAAATCAGTCTAATGAATTTAAAGCTCCTATTATTAAGCTTAGAGTTAGTTCCTGAAATATATTTCCTAATTTTTCTGTTCTTACTAAAATATATGAAATATATCAGAAGATAATTATTCTAACTGTAATGTTCAATTGTGTTCCCTTATACATAAGCATTATAGCAATAAATAATAGTAGTATTATAATAACATATATACTCAGAAACCGTAATTTAAAAATAGAAATCAATCTAACTATGGTCCTTTTAAGTGCTCAAATAATTCATTTTTGTCAAACATTTGGCTTTTTCATTCTGTAGAATTGGTTTTCTGTTGCCGCATCTCTCTTTCATTAAATAGTATTTTCTAGATCAGGAGTCTTCAAACCTCTTAGTAAAAGGAGCATACTCTCTCCACAACTTAGTCCAAAGAGTCAATACTTAAACAACTTACCGTACCTAGTTCAAATTTTAATTTCTGGACTAGCCGGCGAGTGAAGTATCTATGACGTATAGTAGGTTGATTCCGGTCTATTCACAATTTTAATTGATACATAAAAGCAAATGTTACGGAAAAATCATTACGGGAGGGATAGAGGATGCGAATGCTGTGTGTTACGCATTATTTGGACGTACTAAATGTATAGTGGTGACCTTTTACGAAGAGTTGAGAAGTTAAGTGCCGGATATGGGGTGTAGAGAGCAAAATAGCAAAGCTCTATCTTGTGAACAGCAGTGGAAATACGCAAAAATATGAATTATGTCTGATTAGGCGAAGTATACAGTCATGTTAAATGTTAATTATATTAGATCACACTGCATGGTCAATTCCGCGAGTTTATTGAAGAGTTTGGAGAAAAGGACTTACTATATTAATTTGTAGTACGTTGGCTTAGCAACGGAAAAGTTCAAACTCGAAGATTTGAGCTCTGAGCAATAATTGAAATTTTTCTTGAATAAAAGGAAACGTTATGTAGATAAATTAAAAAAAAAACAATGAGGGGTTACAGAAGTTATTTTCTGTTGGTGTAACTAAATATATTAATGACTTTAACCTAAAATTACAAGGAGAAAACATGTATGTTCTTCACTTGTATATTTCATTGACTTTTTTCAACAACAACGCAAGAAGTTAAAAAGATTTTCGTTTTCTCTCTCCGCGACGAGGATTGCATTAAATTCTACTGTTCGCCCAGCACATTGCAGACGTCTGCCTCTTCCATGTCTGCTGTCGAGTCATCATTTATTTTTTCGCCCATAAAGGAAATATCATATATTATAACTAAAGAATTACTCCAAATCAAACTCGCAATAACGTTGGTGCTTTTATATTAGTCATATAAACTTCATAAGACAAAAGCGACCATTATAGAGATAAATATCACGGTGACAGACGATAAGCCAGCTATTCATTCTCCGATATGGATAGCAATTACTGAACATGACATAGTAGATAAACAAACAGCCAAATGAAATGAAAAAAAAAAAATGGAATTACTGAACCTTGTTCTTCTGCTTACGTTAACTAAGGTCTTATATTCCACGAAAAGACGGTTTTCACCTTGCGTGTGTTCTACATTGATTTCAGAAAATTAAATTATGTGTTTGTTGAGAATCATTATCATTTGGCATTCGTTGTGGATATTTTGAATAAACTTCAGGACTCAAAAGTTTTCAGTGCCCTTGATTTGGATAACGTTTCTTTACATGTGCTCGTTAATAAACAGGTATTCTCATTGACGAGTACACCATTTGCGAATTCCAGCGATCAGTTTTGATTCCTTAAAATACCTTTTTGACTCTTTACTTGATTCTCAGGGTGGTAGCACTTTTTTAATACAGTTTTGCGTGATTTAGTTATTCAAAGAATTGCATTCTGTCTTAAATGAATGATGTTGTTATTCCTTCTAGAAAAGTTTTTAGTGCTATCGATCGAATTAAAATAATTCTAAGAATTATTCATGATCATGGATTGAAGGTACGATTTCTCGAATGCCATTTTTTCGGGTGGTTAAGATGAATGTTTAGGTCATACCATCGAATACAATGAACTTATCCTTTTCAAATTGAAATTTGTTGTCTTTTACCCATAATCTAAATTTAATGTAGAGCTAATTTTAAATATTCATTGGCTATTTCCATATATTTATTCCTGCTTATTTTGGTATTTCTAAGACTTCTAGTGATCCCCTCCGTAAAGGTTCTTTCTTTCGTTTTCGTTTTAAAGTTAAATAAAATACTTCATTTACGGAGCCTCATACTTTTTAAGGGTTCAAAAATTAATTTTTTAATTATTTTTTTTTAATTTGCAATATTTAATAGCAAATCTTTCTGAGCCTTTTAAAAGACACTGTATAAAGATATTGCTCTAATAAAACCGAAGTTATTAAGAAAATAAAGCAAGAGGAAATAGGTATTTAAACAATGTTTACATTTTGACTACGTGGCAATAATTGTCACTTTCCAAACAACATTTTTTCTTTAATTAGGTTCCAATTTTAATTATCATCAAATGCTTTAATGTAAGCCTCAAGTATTATTATTCTCATTCCAAAATATTAACTACAACTTTTACAATGTATAACTTTACCTTGTACGTTTGTTTTGTTTTAATTCATTGATTTGTAGACCTGAACGCTTGTTTTCAGCATTTCGTATTCTGAAAAAATATTTTTATAACAAATTTACGCTAAAAGTTGTTTTACTATCTAATTTTGAAAAATTAATTCCTTTGACTCTGTCAAAAACTGTCAGGTAAACGTCCCCCAAAAAGGAAATTCATGTGTAATAAATACATAAGATGCAAATCTGAACAAAGTGTGCTGAATCACTGAATAACAATGTGTCTGGAAAAAAAGATCCAAATAGATAATGACTCATCATTTATTGCAAATAGCTATATTTTTTATGGTTATGGAGTGTTTGTCAAAAACGGTATGTTTACAAACATTCATATCTACGCTTCTTGAAAAAAAAAAATTGTGGAAATATCACCCTAAACAGAGAAATCCATTATAGGTATATCTCCTTCAATGGAAGTGAGAACTGCAATGTTCTACTATGTTCTGTTAGATATCCAAAAATGTTGGAAAAAAACATTCCTGAAATAAGCATCCTTTATGTACATTCATCCGGAAAGAGTCTTCCCGCATCGACAACTTTTGGTCATAACATGGACATTCCTCCGCGATTACCTGAAAAGTCTATTAACAGTGCTATGAATATTTGAAAGAAATACTTCAAAGAAGCTGCGAATACATTGAAGCAAACTGCTACTTTGGAAGTGGTAACATTCCCAAATTCATCAGATATTGTTATCAGGGGTTTTGGAACATGGAAATCAAAAAGTTTTTTTTTTTTTTTAATATTATGTTATGCTTAATTATAGGGAACAGAACTGGAAAAGAGAATACGGCGAAAATGTTATCTTCTTATTGCAAGAATGTAATTCCTAAAAAAATAGAAAAGGTGTCACCTGATTGTAAACATCTTGAAACGCAGTGCTTGAAAAACCACAGTGACTCGCAGGTACGATGAATGGCTGGTACTGTTGAATTTGTTCGAATATTTCAGCGGTTGGAAAGTAATCGTGCTAGATATGTTTCTTATATGATTCAAAACTTTTTTTTATCTGATTCTGCATTAACTCAGTACGGAGATAATAAAATTACTCCAGTAATAAAACTAGAATGCGTTGAGTGCATCCAAAAGAGAATGGAATATGCTTGCAAAAATTGAAGCAAACAAACTCAAAACTCAATGATGGGAAAGGCAGCTTGACCAACAAAATGATTGTATTGATTATTGCGAATTATGAACATGAAGTCGTGCAAAATAACGCATGTCTTACATATAAACGAAAAGCGGTTTAGGCAGTTTATATTCAACTCCATTAAAATGACAAATAGCCTTTGCTCAATTTATATCCCGAAGGTCTTAATAATAAATAAATTTTTAGAAGTTTAGGAGGTTGATTTTAACATAAAAACAATCTTCGAATGGCTGTAATGGATTCCATAAAGCCGATATTTCACTATCGCATCTTGAACTGCTACACCAGTGTCTGGAGTCAAAACTTAGAACAATAATGAATTCATAAGTCTATACGGGGATCAGGACATATGAAGAATTCTGGAATATTACATCTGAGCCTTCTTGTTTATGAAATAAATTTCTTTTCAAATTATAAGTACAGTTTAGATTTTTTGCATGTGTCTAATAAGGATATTTTAATCATTCGATAAGACTTTAAAAGTATTTTATTGTAAAAAACGTTTTTTTTTCCACTATCAGTTGAATAAGAACATGAATTATGAGATAATATTTACATTTATGTACCATTTTAAAGAAGACTATTTGACAATAGAATACATTCCAAATTTTTTATATTTCTATAAAGGATATTTATGCATATAGTGAATCTAAAATATTTTTCTATAAGTAATACCTAAATTTAAAGGAGTAATTTCTTATGTAGAAAAAAGAAAAATAAATAAAATTTCCAAAATTACGAAGTTCTATCATTTTTTCAAAGACATTATACAGTAATATCATCAAAAAAGTTAGTTCACTATGTTTTTTGTATAGTTTTCTAAACAATGAGTAAATTTTTTTGTATATTTAGGGAATGTCATTGTTAAAAATGATATTTAAGTGCATATATATCTCGCAAAATATGTCCATATTCAAATGTTAAGGGAAAAAATCTTTATGACAAAAAATTACTTTTATAGTTCGATAGAACTAGTGAAATATCATTATAAGGCGCAGAAAAAAATCTAAGCTCTACTAATAATTTGTAAATATATACATCACAAAAACAAGGAGTATTAGATTTAATGTTCCAGAATTCCGCGGCTGTCCTGGTACCTTTAAGAATTCTAGCCGCTTGAGATTGTTTTTGAACTGTCGAGACAAATTCAACTATTATTTCTGAAGTAATAAAAAATGGATATTCAAAAAAATTTATTTTAGGAAACCCATTTTTTTTTAATATTAACTTTAGAATTGCATTCACCTAAAAGGAATGCCACACTTATTGTGCCGAGGAAAAAAAATGTTTCTAAAAAAATGTTTCTCTACACCATATTACTGCAGGTCTGTCTCGTGATAATGGTCAAGTGATACCACTTAACTGAACCATTAATGTTGTGATACTTAAGAATTCAGGAGATTATCATACTGATTGACTCAAATACTTTCCTAAATACGATAAGTTTTTAACCTCATACTCTCATACGGAATAAGTTTTAAAACCCATACTTCAATGGATTTATGCCAAAACTTTCGACGTACTCTTAAAATAATAATAATAATAATTAAATTGATTTTCATATTCAACAGCTAATTGAAAAACAACTCTAACGTAAATTTAATGGAAATAGAGTAATTTTACAAAACACAGCTAGAGAGTAAATTAAAAAAAATAATACAGAAAATGCGGATAAAATGTCGTATAATAGCCTTCAATAAAAATTACATGATACATATTAAATCTCAATAACTCAGCTACTCACAACAGAATGCAAAATGAAACAGGACAATACATATGAAACAAATTCTTTGGATCATATAAATAGTTACGTAAATAAAGCATAACAATACCTACTTAGAAGGAAAATGTTGCAATTTTAATTTCCCATCAAAACGAGTACTTGCGTTAGAATATCTGATAACATGACAACATGAGTGAATGTTATTTACACACATATATTTCCTCCTCGTCTACATTACAAAACAAAACTTTTACTTTTGACGTTTTCTCCTTCTTCCAGATTCTTTGCATAGTTTTTGCCTTTTTTCCATATGTATATCTACCTTTCATTATCACTTTTTCTGATGCATATTTGCTTATATTTTTAATTTTGTAATTTACGAAAATAATTAATATTATTATATCGCTTTCAAAATTTTAATGTTATGTTATATATTTTTCATGATGGTCGATATAGGACTTGTTTTATGTTGCCGTTTTTGTTAAGTGGTGCCATCTAGAATAATATAATAACTCAGAGAAAGTGCTATCTGAATCGAGGGATAAGTGTGAGTGGGCATTTGAAAGGATAGACAAGACGGAGCAATTCGAGTTGGCATTTTAATAATATATTTAATTGTTCAGCATTTAATAATAATATACCTAATTGTTAAAATTTGTCTTAACACCTAGTAAATATTCGTCCGTAATAAAAAGGCATTTAAAGTAACTGGAAGATTAAAATGCTTGAAATTTTGCACGATCTTTTTACTTTACTAAAAAGGAAACAAAGCACTTTGCCATCAATCCGTAGATGGATTATTTATGAATATTTACCAAGCAGAGCTTTCGGAGATTAAATTTTGAAGTTGTAAACACATATACAAAAAAAAATATCTTCATTTGCAATTTTCTCAAAATGTTGTTTTTCTACAATTTTGATGCGCTTTCTTCAAAATCTATTTTATCCATAATGCTTATACTTTGCACATGATAAAAAAACATGTGAATATAATGTCTTTGTAATAAACTCTCATACATATTGAATATTATACAATATTTATATACAAATTATGGCAAATTGCAATCCCAAAATTTAGTTCTTCCAAATTTATATTAAATTTAATTTTTCAAGTTATGATTATGTTGAATGTATTGAATATTATACTTAAAATTGCTCAGCAAATTTTTGAAGCTATGAATGCAGTGGAATTAATGCCAGATATACCTGAAAGTAAGTACACGATTTTGAAATGTAAACACGACTATTGATTATTAATTGCTCTTACGTAATTGATTTTATCTATGTAAATGAAATTGTCTTTGTATAAATACTTACATAAGTATATGCGTATCTCAAAGTCAAAATGAGACACCCATTGCCTTAAATTTAAAAAAAAAATAAGAATTATTTAAGAATGGCATAAAATAAACTCATTCTTCCTCATCGAAGGAAATATTACTCATT
>BMAW01012545.1:0-10358 GCA_019974015.1 Nephila pilipes | reverse complement strand
CTGTAGTACTCCATGTAAAGCACTAATAATTATGCCCTTTCTACGAGCGACGAGATTAGCTGAGCAGAAATATAACGCAATGCAGTTAATCATGCCGATTAGCAGTGAATTAACTTTGCTTGAGTTGTACAGAAATCTGAAAATCCGTTTATAACTTAGAAACCAAATTATGCATTTCATTATCATAAAATTGCGTTGAAATTCAAAATTAGAATCCTTAACTTAAATTAGAGCTATTTTAGACAAGGTATAACATTAGCATTAGTTTCAATCTGCTATTCTAGTTTATTGCAATTCATAAAAGGAGATAGAGCTATATTAAAATATTTAAATGATGTTATTGTGCATTTATATTTTATGTTTACTTAATTGCGTTGGCATTTTTCTTTGGATGTTTAAAAAAGCGAAAGAAATTTTGATTCAATTCAATTATTTTAATATCATAAACATGTTTCGATTGTAATAACAAAAGAAAGAAACCGAATAATTTCTCTAACTAAATTTTTAAATAAGCCGAATAAGCAAAACTTTAATTTTTAGCTGAATTTTCTATTATCATAAAATGTATTGACCAAAATAATCACTTTTATAAAACTAAATTATAAATAATAAAAAGAAAGTGATAGAAAAGTAATTTCAAATTAGAAAATACTTATTGCTTGCAGGTTAGTTTCTTCAGAAATAAGGTTAGAAGAAAATTCATGGATTAAGATTATATGCTCCGGGGTTATGCCATTGTTAACCTATGTGAAGGGAGGAGAATAATACATTAAATAATAATTTTATTTGCAGACTTCCAAATTAAAATGTAGTCAATGGTTATGGACTAGCAGTTGGAGGTTTTAGTTGACTCGTAGGATAGAGTCTTGATGCCATTAAAAAACTGAGGTGCAGCGGGGCTGATGCACGTTAAATCTATAGATACTCAAAGTTCTTCCATTGGTGTGGTGTGGAAGCTAAAAGAGTGAATTCTAGCTAGAGTGTTGTCCTCGTACTTAACCGAAGTTCAAAATTACGAGGTCTATAAACTCGTGTTAATTCTTGTCCCGTATAAATTAAGTTAAATAAAATTCAAATTTACGTCAATTGGCTACAATTATAATAACAAGTAGACTACTTCATAGCAGCATATCATAGTTGGGTGAAAATAGAATGAAAATTGAGGATCTAGGTTTTATTCAAGTGAGAAACTATCAAAAGAAAATTACAAATAAATCCGCATTAATTTATACTGAATTTTAGGTCTCTCGCTAATAATTATTACTGAATTTTAGATCTCACATGGGGACTAAGCGAGGTGGTTGAAAACGGGAAACTCGTTCAGGTATCATCTTGCTGCTTAAATATAAAGCAAACCTTAATTTTATTTCAATAAAAATATCAAAATGTGAGAATTAAAGGTATTAAAAATGTTAAAACACATATATTTTAATTTATATTATTTTTTATCTTTATGATTTTTTAAAAATATAGGTAATCTCTGTACAGAACATCACTTCTATAACACGGCTTTGCTTTAACATGGCTCCAAAATTGTGAAATTATTATATTTATTCCAGAAAATGTAAATGAAGATAACGCTGAATAATGTTAAGGGGATGAATATATCTCGTCAAGAGAAATCACATCCATTAATGATGCATGTAAGATATGACGAAAAAAACAATACTTAATACATATTAATATGATACAATTTTGGTAAAATTTCTTTTAATAAATGTAGTTGGAATATATTATCCTTAGTTTTTGGAATCAAAATCCCTTTTATCATTTTTTTTTTTGCGTACCATGACATTTTATAGGAAAATAAGAAACGTGTTATGCTGATCTTAGCAATTTATAACAGCACGATGGAAATTTTAAAGATTGATAAATTTATCAAATTCTCCTTAGTTTGAATTTTAATTGATGATCATGATTACTAAGAAAGGAGAAGCTATGTATTATTATAAGTATTCCATAAATTTATACAGAAATGATATGTGTTATTAATTATAAGGATAATATATCTTAAATTTTCAAAGAGGAGTTAATATTCTATTTATAATAGTTCTAAAAATATTTAAAAATACTATAAATATAATAAAATAAGTTAAATCTCAGAAAAAAGTCCAATCTATCTATTTATTTCGGAAAAGATAATTTATCTATTGAAGTGAGTATTTGAAAAGACACGGAAAAAAGATGATTTTAAGGGACATCTACATATGTATTGTTTCGATGTTCAAAATAACTAATATAAAAATGTAGTGTTCTCATTTTCTCCCTCTTGTAATGGATGAAGAATATTATAACATTTTGGAATAAAATTTATGCATGTAATGAAACAAAAACAGATTTTAATAAATATTTATAACTTTTTGTTACTTTATATACATACAAGTATTAAATTATTATGTAACAAAAAAATGTTACATAAATAATATAATTAAAGATAAAATCTCGATGTGTGATTAATTTTACTCTTTATTACTAATTAGTTATTTAAAAATTCAATTTTTACTTATACATCCTCTTTTTGAAATTAATATTTATATTTCAGTCACTAAGAATATATTTTCTTTCGAAAATATATATCCAATCCTTATTTTCACAGTTGAAAATATAATATTGATTGATTATTTTATTAATGTCACATTGTTAAGCAAAACGAAGGCAATTGGTGAAAGACATCATAATTTTGAATCTGTGTGAAGTGACGAGAACGATACCTGAGCTGACTCTTCTTTCCCTCAAATTATATCGTGGTAAAGGGAACCAAAAGGGAATCGTGCTACTCCAAACCTAGACAGATTTAACGTTCAACTGCCCCGCAACTCTGTGGGTCATTAGTTGAAATCAGACCTAGAGCCCACTACTAAACGGAAATAATGCCAGACTCGAGATTCCAATTATGACCACTTGGCTACCACAATTCCTATATAAGAAAGAACATAATATTTCTTATAATAAATGAAAATGCCACATCGATATCTATAAGAAACATTACAGGTCATAGGCTATGTAGCTTATATGTTTACTTAAATAAAATGTCTATGTGTATATAATTCACCTTTTAATTCTATAATTTTATGTAAAGTCTTATAATTTTTCCAGTCAAATAACGGGTCTTTTTGATTTGAAAAAAAAAAAAACCTCTTTAAACATGCTTTTCTGTAAATTATACTGAATTATTCTTATTCGAAATAACTAGCAATTTCTTAATCCAATTGATTTATTCCAAGTAGAAAACAAATTTAAATATAAAATATATAAATAATAAATTAAGTTTATTGTGTAAATCAAATTAATGTGGAAATTCCCACATTTACGCATATATTTTTAATTGAACTTTCACTGCGGAACATTTACGATATATATATGTAATTTTCATGCACATGTTTTAAAATAAACTTAAATATTAGTCAATTATTCACAAAAGAAATCAAAATACATTATATTGGTACCACACTTGCATATGCTATTGCATGATACATTTTATGTTTAACAAACAGAAATGTAAACATACAATAAGAAAAAGGTAAACATAAATCTCTTAATTTCACTAACAGAAAATAAAGAAAGTTATGTGTAGATATGAAACTATTTTTCAATCCATGAATAATTTGAGTTGTAATTTAATTCTTAACTGTTTGAAAACATAGTTTTTCCACTTAATGCTGGACTGAAAGTATTTTATTCCTCATTAGTGATTTTATAATTTAAATTTTAAATTCAAACTCTGAAATTCATTTCAAAAACCAAACATTAAATACTTTATATCATTAGCATAAATTTTATAAATTATTAAGAAATATAATTAATTTTATGAGACAAAATATTTTCTGAATTTGATAAATAATAAAAAAACTGATAAATAATAAAAATGAATTTAATTCCCTTTTTTTAAAATTATTTTTTATGGTAAAATAATTATTTACACGTTTGAGATAATATATATATATATATATATATATATATATATATATATATTAAAACTAAACTTTATGTAGGATATTTGATTTTTTTTCTTTTGATGCATAAATTTAAATAAATATATTCTGTTCATTAGGCCTGAATAATTTGAATTCAGTAGTTTAACTGAAAATTTCGACCAAAAAACGTAATAACTACATTTTTAAAGTCAAGAAGATTACAAACGTTTTACAATTTATATTAAAAAAACTAATTTAATTTATTAAAACCCAAATAGTATATTGAAGGGTTTAGGAAATAAATATTTGGATTCACTAGACTTCACATTTCATTATATATTGTAAAAGATTCTTATAATAGAGTCTTCACTTAAACTCTATCCTTCACTACAATAGTTGCATATTCAAGATTTTTAAGAAAATAATGCTCAAAAATTATTTATAAAGTAATTTTATATGAGAAATCTATTTAGACATGTATCAATGAAAATATTTCTGGCGATGTTTCGTTAACTAAATGTTCGGCTTCATAATCAATATGCATAAAACTAGCAAGGTTTAATTTTATCGAAAAGTATTAAACTTTTAATATTATTAATTAAATCAAAAATAACAAATAAAATAAAATAGAGCAAAGTAACAAAATTTGAGAAAAATAATTATACAGCAACTTAAAATTATCGAAATTTAAAATTAATGAAATTCAAAATATTTAAAATTCTGAAGAAGCATTTTTTTAATGATTAAAATATTTTTTTTTCGTAATGAGAAAAAAGATTTTCATTGTTTAAGTATCGGAAAATAATCGTAATTGTACATACAATAAATATCTTTATTATTTCTACAATTACGAGGGTCATTCAATAAGTCATTTGAAATGCCGAGAGATGTTCCTATCAGCATGAAAACTGGTTTGTGTTTAATAATCCTCATAACTCAATAGACTTCTGTCTAACATATATGTCTCAATAACTCGTATTTAAAATCATGACTCCTTTCGCACCTCAACAATTCTTCATGGAAATTTTTCTGACGATGAGACAATCTTCATCTTTTCAGGAAAATATTCACCATCCAACATTTTGATTTTTGCTTAATTTCCGATACATATTGATGAATGCAATTCGAATAAAATGTCGACGACAATTTCACAGGACGGCAATCAAATTTTGATAAAGTAAAATATTAATACTACGAAATAAAAACTAACTTATGAATCAAAATTAAATTTACTTCGGCTTTGTATAATAGATGGCAGCATCTAATGGTAAAACAATTTACCTTAACAATTCCCTCTGTATTCAAATGCAAGTACATTTTGAACCACCCTCGTATTAGTAGCAATTTACACACACACACAACCTATATTACTTAAATTTAATCATTATATTTTAAATGTATGTGTTAAAACTGTTTCCCATATTTTACTGTAACATACATTCACATGCACATACACAAACATATATATATGTATATGTGTGTGTGTGTGTGTGTGTGTGCGTGTCTAGAGGTTTTCCCTTCTTATTAAGACCATGTTAGAAAGTTACCCTACTTAAAATGTTGACAACATCAAAATAAAAATATTTCTTTCCTATCTCCTTCACATTAAGAAAAAAGTCAGCAACGAGCATGTAAATAATCTTTTACTAGTATATGATAAAATTATTTGATAAAGAAAGAATTTTAAATATGCTTTATGAGGATTAAAAGACATGATTAGGTACAGAAATGCTATTACGCACAGTTCAGTGTTTCCCGAAAATTAAAGCAGACTCCATGTAAAAATAACAGATGGTTAAAATATCTTTAAGACCTTTTTATACAAACCTTTCTATTGTTCTACCATTCTGAGATGCGTTTTTCTCCTATTCCCGGCGTGGATCTATAAAGTGAAAAAAAAAAAGAAAAGAAAGAAAACTTAACAGAGCGGCCTTTGGGAAATTTCATCCCTATCACGTCCGACAATCACTGTTAGGTGAAGTAAAACAGCACTGGGGCGGAGAAAAAGGAAGAGAAGATAGTGCCCTAAGTTTTCCTAACTTCGGTACTGCAGTGTCTGCCGAGATATTTTTGAAGACTGGAAGACAGGAGATAATAGGAGAAGGAAGAACATGTTTGGAAATAGGCATTATTTAGGAAAAAAAAAGACTTATGAAATCGCTTTATTGGTATAATGAAAAGTCCATTTGTGCTTTTGGAAACTTTTTTCACTATCGGAAAAGCATAAAAATGAAAAAAAAAAATGTAAAAAGGTAATTTTGATTTCAAATCCTAAAATGTGAAATGCGCAGGAGAATAAAAATGACTCTAGCTATATGTATTTTCCCTTTAAAACTTTATAGTGTACATGTTTGCGTTAAAACCATTTTATACGTTTTGAAATACGTGAATATCGCTAAAGTTCAAAATAAAAGTTGCAATTATCAAAGGATTGGAAGAATAAAAAAATATTTATTCATTTCTGTTTCCATAGGTCGTATTCATATATAGTGTTTTAAAGTAAATATTTGTTATAATGTATGATTTATTTTATTGTTTATTTTTAAGTTTATCTGAAAATATTCCTGTTAATAATTTGTACATTTTATATCTACTTTTAAATCAGTATCTTTCATTTCTGGAAGGTTTCAATATCTTTGTAACATAGAAATTAAGAAATAATTTGTTAATCGTACTTTGTTACACGATTTTTCAGTTCTTTCAAATTAAAACGTTTAAAACTTTTCACACATTAGATGTTATTTCTTGCAGTTATTATTGCAATATTTTGCAGGCTTGAGTAGAATAAGGAAAATATTTTAAAAATGGATGATTTAAAAGTTAAATATTTACCTTTCTCATTATAAAATTCCTTATCAATTTAATGATAAAGATTTATGAATCAAATTAAAATTTCTTATCAAAAATATTAATGATACTACATTATCTTACGATTGAATCTATGAGGGATATAATGGCAAACTGAAACAATTAATGTTTGAACATGATAAGGAATATCAAAGTATGCTGAAGTATTCTTATTATCCATAACAAAATACATATTAAATATATTGATATAATAGATCACATTTAATATTCACATAAGTCCAATTTGATGATTTTAAGACCTTATTATAATTTAGCATTGCATTCCTTAAAAAAGATTTTTTCTGATAAATTAAATGTTTATTATTACGATTATATCTGAATACTTTAAAACACAAAGTACCATACTTTATAAATAGAAGTATATATTTAAATTAATTTGAAACCCTTTATTACTACAGAACTGGTTTCCCTCATTAAATTTTATGGTTAGGCTTTCGGAAATTTTAATTAAATTTTACGTATATATAAAGTAAAAATATTAATTAAATTTGTAGTTCCGTAGTTCATCTAATTAAAAGGAATTTTGAACCAAAAATAACATTACTAAATTCGCTTTTTCAATGACTCAAATACAATTCTGCGTTATATAATGCAAAGGAAAAATGTCTTTTATTTTTAAACTTTATCAAAAAAATGTTAATTAAAATAAAATTTTAATTCATTTATTATATTTGCTTTCTAAGTAAAGTTCTACATTTATCTTTTCTTGTAAAATGCATTCTAATTATATTTTTAACGCAACAATCGTTATGTCTCACATGAAACTTACAGTGCTGTATTTGATGCAGCTATTTTCATAAATGTAAAGATCAAATGAACTTACACAATAATACTTAATGTGAGATAACTGTTAATATTTTTAAATTCAAGGAGAAATGCACTAGAAAAATGTGAAATATCTTATAATAATGAGCTTTAGTTAAGATTTTAGATAAAAAAAAAAAGTAAATTTATCTATACAGAAATTATTTCTCTGTAATTGTTACAATTACGTTTCACAGTAGGTCCGTATGTTACTGAATAATTTGATTAATTGATTGCTTGAGTGGCTAATCATGTCCCTTTATTATCTACTGACTCCATAATTTTGAATCTCGGGTTTGTGACGAGAACGACGCCTGAAAGGGTATCTATCTACTCCTAAATTTCTTATCATTTGAACATGAGGACATTCAGTGATGACAGATTTAATGTGTAATAGTACAAATTCATAAAGATTTTTCAGTGGAATAAGGACTTGGACCTATGACTTGATAGAAGCAACTCCGACAATGAGTTCATGACCATGATCATTCGATTACTGTAGTCAAATAAACGACTGGAAGGTTTATATTTGGTAAAATACTATGCAAGGAAAAAGTGAACTTGATTAGTTAGGAAAATATATAATCAATAGATCTCTTACAAAAGTAGAGTTTTGTGCTGAACACAGACAATAGTTAAAATAAGCAAATTGATAAATATTTGGTGTGCAAAATGAAAAGAAAAAAAGTCATAAAACTTTTTTTAAGTATTTCTAACAAACTGCGCATGGATATGTGTGGTGGGATGGTTTTTCAGAAGTAAGAAAAATGCCTTGTGGCAAGCTGAGACAGAAGCATCAAAATTTTAAGAGCTCAGAAATTTATAATATATCGAATAGACCTATGAGATAAAAAATATATTATGTGATATTTATTTTATGCAAAGTAATGAGAGTAAGTCAATTAAATACGCCAAATAATTATTAAAAATAAAATTTATTACATCATTGGTTTATTTCTCGTGATGTCTTTGGTAACTCAGAAGCGAAACATATTATCCGGAAATGCAGGTTTTAGAGCATGAGTGAGCAACCTTTTGCATAACATGCGCCAATTATTTGACAGATAATTAAAATGCACCATATAACTCGAGAACTTTTTATAATGTCTTGCCTTCATTTTAGGGGGGTGAATAGAGATATAGATAATCTACTTCGTTTAGGATAGGAAAAGAAATAACTTAATCTCGTAGTTAAATTATTTAATTTGCGCCTATTTAAAGAAGCCCCGATCTACAATAGTCAGGAATGACCTCCTGTACGAGAGAGTGATCACTTCATGATGATTCTATAGCTGCCAGAGGGTCTCGTTTGGTGATGATAACTCTGGACCACAATTGTTGGCAATGAGAGCGAGATTAGATAAGAACTTGGATTTGTCTATTATTTTTGAATGCTGAAAGAAGTCCTGTCCATGACGTAAATTTAATAACCGTTTTAATGCAAGTATTTTTATAGACATTAACTTTTTAAAATTATTTAATTATTGCATGTAAAATAATAATTATTTAACTTAAAACATCAGAAACACCAATACACACACACACACACACACACACACATATATATATATATATATATATATATATATATATATATATATATAAATGCTACTAGCTATTAAAATTGCTACACCTTATGGGTGACACGCCACACAAGTTAAATCTACCATAGGAAGAAGATACTGTGATATACAACTGATTAACCTTTCAACGCATTAATGCAAAGCAGGCACCAGTAGATACACCTTCAATGTGTTTAAATAAAGAAAGTGTATAGCGGGTTTCTCATACACAAATTGCATTTGAACGTGGTTGCCTGGTGAAAAATTGCTGTGATACCTCGAGTATGGAGAAATGCTTACCAGCACGATTCTGAGTTTGATAAGAGACGAATCGTAGCTTAACGGAATTGCGGTTAATCGTATCACAGTCATGTTGCTAGCATCGGTAGAGAACACCAGATCGTCTGCAGAATATGGAATCGATAGGTCCAAGACGATAATACGGAATGCCGTGCTGGATCTTAACGACCCGCTATCCAAATCTAGAAGACAGATATTTTGCTCGCATGGCCTTAATATGTCGAGCTCTGAGTCAAGAATTGGAATTGTTTGCAAGGCCACAAGTATCTGTATGGACAATTCAACGACTCTAGCAGGAACGTGGACTCTGCCGCTATGACTTCGGCTATCCTTGACGTTACGTCACAGACAAGAACGACTTCAATGGTGTAATCAACGACGAGCCTGGTCCCAGTAAATGCGCGACAATGTCCATATAATTTCTGTTTGACTCATTGCCCAGGCGTATAAGAGCTGTTATTGCTCCCGGAGGTGGTTATTCTTCTGGGAACTGATTTCTCCAGATTTATGCTTCAAAATTACATGAAACCTTAATCATTTGTTATTTTAAGTATAATATGTTTGTTTAGTTAATATAATTTTTTTATTTGTATTTCTTTCCGGTGTAGCAATTTAATTGAACAGTATATATATATATACTAGCTGATATCAGTCCGCTTCGCTGGGAAGACGATAATATTATATTTTGGAACTTATACGTAAAGTATTAAGAAATATTTCAATTTTAAAACGATAATGATAATCTAAATTTCTAATTTTAAGAAATGGACTGCCTGTAATAATGGTTTTACACAACTTTCAAATAAATGAGAAAAATAAAAAAAATTAGTAAAAAGTCACGCCGTATATATATATATATATATAATATGGATACAATTCGCCATATATACATACATACACACACACACAT
>BMAW01012543.1:0-43692 GCA_019974015.1 Nephila pilipes | reverse complement strand
ATTTCATTACCTGAAAACAACTAGTCTTTAAAGAAAGTATTTGTATCTGCAGACGTTTCCAGCTCAAATGTGATATGACGTTTTACGGGACCTTTTTGTCGTTGGAGAATGAACAAAGAGATTAAGAACTGACTGCACTCAAAGAATAGTTGAAATGCAATTGCTCTTGAATTTACTCCTATTCTTTTTGAAATAATAAACATATTTTCTCTTAGATGAGCACTGCTACATCAATATCTACAACTTCGTCGAGTTCTTATTTGAGAGAAGATGTTCGTTATCCATTATATTGCTTTTGTTTCTTCATTCAATTAATTATTTATATAGGCTTTCATCTATTTATTTTCCTTGGTGATGCTTCCTTTCAGAATACTGGATTGTTTGTAGGTTCCCAACAGGAGGGATAAGGACGAGAGCCAGTTCTACTGTTCCTGGTAAAGAGATGGTTACAATTTCAATCAGATTTAGTTTCTAAAGTCAAAAACCATTGAAAGGTTAATTCGTATCAATGTTCCAGAAGTCTAAACCTCGAGTTAAAGATGTGGTTTGTATTAATTACATTATTTTACCTAACATTTAGCGTATTTTTAAATAAAGGATAATTCTATAAAACAGATATTAATTATTTATATTTTTGTTTCTGCTCATGTGATAAAATAGAAATACAAAATCAAGTGCCTACACATATAATGTCATAATGGCATATTTTCTTAATTTCATTTTCTTATTTTGCAGGTATAATCAGCTGGAAGAACCAGTTCTCAATAAGAAAATCATCAATAACTTACCTTACAGTGTGGAACCTCAAATCAGAGTTCTTCAATAATGACATACCTGAACCCAGGATTTAGTCGAAAACTACTTTCAAAATGTCACAAATGTTCACTATACCTTTATTTTCAAAATAATAAAATATCATTATAAAAATAACTTATTTTAGTATCTGTATAAATACAAAATTATAACATTATTCTCGACTATTATTTTATTAAGTAGTGTAGTTAAATGGAAAAATATTTGATTTAATTCTTGTATTTATAGTTCTTCATAATTGAACAAACAGATCAACACATCAGTAGCCAATGGAATAAGACTAAGACTGTTGTAATGACTAAATGCATTGGGATCTATTTTGTTCCTTTACTTTAATGTAAATATATAGTATACTAGATTAAATGCAGCAAATTCCTGTGCATGATAGTAGTTCAGTGTGCTAACAATTATATTTGCTTGTGGTCCATGGCCCTTTTAAACAAAATTTAGATTTTAACTTTTAATCTATATTACTGCTATATGTTTCTCTTTAGAAATTATATTTTAATTAATTTTAACAAATGTGTTTGGCGCAACAACCTTAGCTCTTGCAAAATCTCCAGTCACTCCCTCACTCCTTTGCAGATGCAGATTCTCATACAGCCTTATTTCACTAATGATTACCAATTGGAACTCCGCCTGAACCCTGTTTTCAGGAAATGTGGATTCAGGTCTCTTGAAATCAATTAGTTCAAAAATATTTAAGATCGATATGAAAAACTTTCAATGTAACATTAAAATCATTTCTTAAAATAAGATTTCTTCGAGATTCGAAATAATGAAACAGAAACGGTAATTTTATTAACGCCATTGATTTTAAAAATGCTAATTTTAAATCGCATTTTTAAAAACATGTCTGTAATAATTTTATCATAAAGTCGAAGTCCCAAAAAGAGTGGAAAATGTAAAAATGTGTTTTCAAGCACTGACAAATATTTCAATGACTTGAAAGATTTGCTAATATGCATTTTTAAGTTTTAACTAAGCAGACATTAGTTATTGTAAACATATTTTGTATCATTTAATCCAATATTCAAATATTCTTTTACTATTCATGTAACATTGTCTATTATTTATAGTGTTTAATGTTTCGTCTGATCTCCCTTCATCTTAAAAATTCTTCTTAATGGAATAACTTGTGCTAACTGAAACATTGGGATAATTGTATCATTTGGTTTGCATAAGCTGTCCTCTTTGACTGAAGGGTTACGGAAACAGAATTTCGTATTTTGGTTACAGTGTGACATTGGGCTATTCGCGGTTTCTCTTCACTAACCTTGGGGACTTTCAATTGAGATTGATTGCTTTCACTAAACAACCTTTGCCCAACCAAAAATGAAACGTTATACATAAAGTTAGTATGTAAAGCAGTTAGGAATGAAGTGAAGTTTATATATATATATAAACTCCGTTGGAAGGAGTAGAGTATCTGAAGGAGGATCAGAGAGGCGTTGTAGGTGAGATGAGGTGAAGCCGAAGTGCTAGATATGAGAAAGGAGGAATTAAAGTCTATTGTTGGAGGTTCGAGCAAGGATTACTCGAGAAAGATTTGGCCTAGTGTTTTCAGCAGATGTTCCAGAATCTGAGTTGCAGTCGAGGAAAGACTATTGGTAAGAGTCTGTTAGATTAGTATTGGGGAATAGAAAGCTTACCCTGGAGAGCGTAGTCTTCTGTGTCATAGTAAATATATACTAATAAATTGTGAAAGTTGTTTTGGTGGTTTTGTAATTATTTGTGTCGTAGTATTTAATATTTGAATTTAGTGATGGCACAAGAGGACGCCCGGGTCGGGTGGGCGTTACAACAGTATTTGATCACTCTAAATTAATCCTTTTTCTTCATCGCTTATTATTACTTTGCATTGTGTATCAGTTTAGCGCAAATATTTTTATCAATTTTACACCCAATTCCCGTTAGACTAAAGCTTTAATTTTTGAATACAAACTCAGTTTAGATGACAATACAATATTCTATTATGAAACTGTAAATTATACTAACTTTTAAAAGATTTTGTTAAATTCTTTTTGAAAATAAAGACCAAAATTTAGGAGATAATGTATGTAAAATATTTTTAAGAAAACCATACCTGCTATATGGTAAAATAATTTTTAATATTATTATTATTATATATATATATATATTATACAATGAATGTTGCCTAACATTCTTCTAAGTAGGCCCTCTAGCATTAATACAATAAGTTATGCGATGCTGTCAGTTTTGTAGCATTGTGCTAACTTTTACTGCAAAATACTTCGAAATTTTGAGGTCACGGGTTTTTGAGCATTTTTTTATTTTTCCGAAATTGTGTACTTTTTTGTCTATTTTAAATTTAAAGGAAAAAACAAAAGGAATTTGAAAAGGGATGAATCTGTTCTGTATGATGAATGGGAGAGCACAGGAAATTTAGATGAGTACTCAGTCGTGTTGGGCCTAGCATTGTCATAGTAGATGCTCCAGCTACCAGGTGATCTGTGAATGGATGCGAATTCCCAATTTTACTTAAGTGCTTGAACTTCCACGAAAAAATAGGAATTAACTGTGGGCCTAAATGGAACAAATTCTTTATGAACCACTCCTTTAGAACTGAAAAGCATAATTAGGAGAGTTTTTACTCGTGGTATGTTTCCGAGATCCTTCTTTGTTCGATGTGAATTTGAGTAAGCCATCAAGGTTATCTGTCATTTAATAGTAGAATCATATTCTCAACTTTGGTCTATGATCATGACTCTTTTCAAAAAGACTGGATAACTTTTATTTTAATCCATTACCTGCGAAATCCCAAGTGGATGCCTTTATGATCAGGAATGAAATGATTTGGCAACAGTTTCGTACAAATTTTACGTATTTCTGATTCGTCCGTAGCGACGCGGTGGACAGTTGTTTCAGCAGTCCTTATCATATCCGCAATTAAACGTACACTAAAATGTCGATCTGAGTTTTAAGCATTCTATAGTGTTGCCTTCAGTTTTCAATATCGATGGGAGTCCGTCATGAAGTCTGTTTTCCACGTTCTGCCTGCTGTGCTATATACACTTAGTGCCAATTGTAGGTCTTTTATTAAGACTTCATTACTATCAGTTTCTTTTAACATCTCAATAGTTTTACTGCGATATTTATTTATGTTTAACACAACACGTTATTATATATCGTTGGTCAATACTTTGTTCCACTAAGATGGATGCAATGTGTTCCCTATAAGGCCATTGCTGATGCCCAGATAAATCAGATTACCTGTCTATCGTTATAACATGTAACTGAACCTTTAATTCATCTGCATCCATCAGATGTTTCCTTTAGTAACGTTCCAAAAACTCGAAATTAATTTCTTCTTATTACTTTTGGGACAAACCTTGCATTTTATATACACTGATACTCAAAACCTAACCGACAGGTGTTTTTTTGCCATAACTCCTCGAGAAATCATTTGAGAGACATGGAATTCAGAAATGAGAGACAGCATTTTGTACTTAAACTATGATGAAAGCATAGTTACGCATAAATAATTACAATGCAAATGGTATGGAATAAAACAAAAAAAGACTTTATTGAACTCATGGTATAGTTAGACATGATCGTCTGTCCACTAGGAAGAACAAAAAGTAGATGTTCCTTAGTATAGGATATACCTTTCCCTTACTGCAAATGTTGCTCCGCACCATCTCTCCAGACTCATCACCAGATTGTCCAACATTTCTTGAGATAAGAGTACCCATTCCTCAATCAGCATCTCTATCAGTTGTTGGGAATTCCCCGGATATGCAATCGTGCCGCAAGGCGTCTCCCCAAAACATCCCACACATGTTCTATGGGACAGTAATCAGGAGAGAACCCTGGGCAGTCCATTGGAGTGATATCTTCCCTTTCCAGTAGCTCCTGAACATCAGCAGTCCAGTGTGGCTTTGCATTGTCATCCACAAAAATGAAATTCAATAGCATCTCGGAAAAAAGATACATGGGAAAGGATCACCTTCTTACAATAGTGATCTCCGATTATAGAACTCCTGTCGAAAACGTAGAGCTCAGTCCTCCCGTTCAGCATAGTGCCTCCCCATGGGAAAACTCCAGTATTACCGAAACGGTCTCTTTCTGTGACGTTACTGAGATGAAACTGTGTCCCGACCTCTCTCCAAATCAAATAGTGTTGAGAATCACTTGTGGCACTGAAACGACTCTCATTCCTAAAAAGGACACGATTCCATTTTTGAGGTGTCCAGTTTTTGTACTCCTCACACCACTCTAAACGGAGCCACCGATGGCAAACTTTCAAAGAAATTCAGCGTTCAGGACGGCGGGGGAATAGATAACCTTTCTTTAGGCGTGAGGCTACAGTAAACCATGACACTTGTCGCACTGTTGCTATACACAGTTGCTGAACAATGGCGCTTGTTGACTGGTTTCAGGTTCTTTTAGCCTGCAGGTTGATATATTGGCCATCCGCTGCAGTTGCTTTCCTACAGCGACTACCACCAACCTTTCTAACAGCTGTACTTATGGCTGGAAGGCTTTCCAAGTGCGCTGAACGACACTTTTGTTGATTCTGAACTCTTCAGCTACACTGGACAAACTAAGCCCCTCCTCCAGTTTTCCCATCATTCTTCAACGTGTAAAGTCGTCCTAGTGATTTCTTCTAGCCATATTAAACGAAAGAACTCACTTGCACTTGCAGGGAATGTCTTTAATTGATCTCCGTTCTTCCTTTTATTGAACCCTTGAGCTGCACGCGCCAACCAGACGTGTTTTGCGTTCACTTACGTCGCCTATGATGTTTTATTCCTGACATTTGCATACGCATAATCTTTCTACTGAATTGCCTGTTTATTGTAATCATCGCAATAACACGTTTTCTGCAATTTCATGGCTATCTGCTTAAGGTTTACATTCATCAGAGATCTACAAAATTGTTTGTAACAAATAACTAAAAAAATGATAAATTATTAAATTTAATGTAATTGGGATAAATGTAATTAATGCTTTTGTTAAATAAAAAGACACAAAAAATATCTTTGTGTTAATCTATTCTTAAAAAATAATACTTAATTTCATTATATAATTCAATTATAAAATGTAATTTACTGTATTAAATATGGAGATTCGGAAAATAATAATATAATAATCCTGAAAAATTAAAGTATTGATAGCAATTTCTTCAATTTATTCCGTTGTCAGCACAGAAATTCTACAGAAAACCTATATATAAGTAATAACTTCCAATCGGGGTATTTATTCCAATATGCAATCGGAGTGATAAATCCAACACAGAAGATTGAGAATGCAATTAAGTATTTAAAATAAAACAAAACTTCCGAAATTTTGGATATAGATAAATTGCAAATATTTAGAAGAAAGATCAATCTACAAATGTGGCAGAAGAAGAAAGCAAATGTTTTAAATACTGCATTAAGATGAAATTATTAATATTTATTGATAAATTGGAAAATCAAAATTTAAGTAGAAAAAACTGTGGTTCATCTCAGCAATGTTTTCATCTGTTACTTTACACGTTATTATACTATTTAGATTTTTTGAACCATTCCATTACATATGACACGCAAAGAACGAACAATTTCTTGTTTCAGAGAATTTTTCTCTTTCGATTAACATCTTCTCCTAAAAGTTTTGATATCACGTGCCTGTGCAGCATGTTGAAATGTATTTTTACTATTCAGTAAAAGTTCTCCAAAACTGTGCAAATATTAAATAGATCTCAAGACCACTAATCTTGCCTTGAGGCAAAAAGTACATCACACCTTGAGGCGGACTGGGCCGTTCGAATGTTTTTTTTTTTCTTTCTTTCGATTCCCCTTCCCCATGGGCACGAATTTAAGCGAACACACAGTAAAATAAATACGTATAAGCTAATTACAAAACAATGATAAAAAAAACCGGACTTTTGGCGCAAATCCTCAGGCTAGATTTGAGTTGACAGTGCGAGATTTAACGGGTTACTGTAATCTGAAAAAATTTAAAAAGCACTAAAAATGCAAATTTCAATAAATGATGAAAAATGCAAATAATTTCAATAACTTTATCTTCGGCTGTAAATCGGGTAAGAATCCCACCATTGAAAAAGAATTTAACGAACCGAATCTTTGATAAAATGGAACTTATACAACAGCGTTATTTGAGAATAATCATTTCAATGAAGATTAACTTTTCACACAAGCTTTACATCAGGATAAAAGATAGTTGACTTTTTCTAAACGTAATATTTATTAATTATTGCTATTTCACCAATCATTAAATACTTATAGTTAAAATAGATTTAATTATTTTCTTAAACATTTCTTACAGATCATGTAGTATAAAAAAAGAAAAAATATTAGGCTTCACTTTTCCCATTTCATTTTAGAGTTAATAACTGAAATTTCCTTACCAACGTTATAAATTTCGGAAGGTCCAAAACGGCATCCTTTTGGGTTCATCGCTTCATCACTATTAAAATAAAATACCTCATTTTATTTCAAAATATAGATATTTATTTAGTTACAACGTAGGTATAGTTTTTAAGTGCGCTTTCCTTACAACTACTTTAATTATTTATGTATCGTACAAAATTAGCATTTCGAATATAGTTCGGAAGTAGATAAATATTGAAAAAATAAAGACAGCGGACAATTATTTATTGGATGACTAATCTCTCAAATATTATTTTTACTTTTTAGAGATAATTTTAATAATTTTATTAAAAGGAAATAAACTAAAAAAAATTGTAATATTCTACCAAACTACGCTGCGGAATGACCTGAAATCCTGCAAACATGATTTACAATGTACAATATTTCATTGTTTTTTCGACTTGCTGAAACCAAATTTAGCTTTTAGTATTTAAAAAAAGATATAAATTGTTTAATATATTTCGACATTTGGTGGTACTGCCTATGTAGGAGAATAATCCGAGAAGATTTCAAACTTTTATGAGCAAAATTACGATGGTCGGCTTATACACGGATTCGCTTCTTCGCTAAAAACGAGGGTACTTTTCAGCTAGCCGCACTCAAGTGATAAATCGCCAAATATAGATACTTCTATCTCTGAAATTAAATATCTTAAGAGTTTATGGGGGAAATAATTCTAAACGAAACAATCGTTCTTTTTTAAATTTTGGAATCACCGCCAAATTAAGACATATTTTTCTCTCCACTCTCGACCTTGTTTTTCATTTAAGAAGAAATGCCCTAAAGACACACTATTGATAAATTATAAAAAATGCAACTATCTGCTTTTTTAAATTTTCTGTATAAGAATTTCTATTTCCAATCACCCTTTGCTGCACAGAGGAAGACTGGCAAAAGCCATCACATATCGTACAAAAGACAACTATAATGGAAACAATGTACTCGCTTTAGATAGGGTTACCAAAGTTACATTTATTTCTGTTCGAAAGCATCTGGAATTATACTTTATACCGATTTGATTGCGAAACATTTCGCCTATTATACCTTCGTCTTCAAGGCGACATGTTCGAACGTTGCCTGCTTTTTCTTTCGTCTCTTTTCTTTATTTTTTGACTTACATGTGGGATTTGAATTTTAGATAGAATTTTGGAAAAATCAAACTATCAAAAAATCGACTTATGTGCTCATCGATATATATTCAAAAATATAAAGTACCCTTCTTTATATATTTTTAAAAAGAAGAGATTCACATCAACTTCTTATATATAATTTACGTATTAACAAATTACGAATATAAGAACATTTAGCATACCGAGAAAGTTGAAAACATATTTTTTTTCACGTGAAGAAAATATTTTTTAGTTTACTTAGAATAAGCATTTAATCGAACGTGATATATTAAAAATCTAATTTTATCTATATTCTTTACATCTACAAAGAAAATATCAATATAAATAACGCAATTCAAAGAAAATATAGTTTCAATCATTGTTTTGTGGTTTCTTTCCTAAACGTCATCGAGTTACAATATTCAACAAAGATAAGAAATTATTGATTAGCAGTTTGCAAACATTTCTAAATTAATATTTCATACCTTCTACAGTAAATAATCCAATTCTTCGTAACTGGATGAATTATTCCGCAATCTCCCATAGAAAAAACTCCTGAAATGAAATTTTAGGTGAATGTGCAGAAAATGTTTCAGAAATCTTTTTCAGAAAATGCTTTCGGTTTCAGTTAATCTCAGCATGTTGAGCCCCAGGAATGTTTTATTATACGATCTTATCTGTTTTGGATAGTCAAGATGGCGTGAGGTTAAAAATACTTAAATACGATGGATGTACAAGTGCATTCATTTCGTAGCTCTATCAAAATATAAGAATCAGATGTTGACACTCAATAGGGCCATATCAGTAGTGAAACCCACATTCAATTCAAATGAGGTACGAAATTAATAAGAAACTACAATGGAAGAAAAAGGAATTCATTTACCAATATGTTTCAGTTTTCTAAGCAGATCGTAACTTTTGGAAAACAAGCTAAAATGCAAAATAAGCCAATCAGTTATTTTCCTTACAATAAAATATTTCGTATAAGTTTATTTATAACTTGTTTGAAATACAATTAATATTACTCACTTTGTTTTTGTAATTGTAACGAGTGATTTATCATTCTAATAGTAAGAACTCAAACGAAGATGAAATAATATTTACCAAAATGGCTATTTTTCATGTATCGAAGCAATTATAATAATATTTCACAAAAGCACTTTTGAAATAATTCTTGCTTTGAGGAATTATAAGCTAAACATTTTTTTTTTCAAAGTATAATTTAATCAAGGTGCATATTACAATTTCCCCCCTGCGCTCGCAAATGTAAGAGAAGTAGTTATAAATTGTAACAATTCAAACAATGTCTCCATACCAGGATATTTGGAGAAATACTTTTCACGATAGACGGAACCATCTTTGTCATTCCACAATCCGAGCGGAAGATTGGGTAAGGGTTTCGATATGACAATTTCTCCTGCTTCACCAATCACAGGATGGCCTGAAACAGAACGATATATATACAGTGGGGGCCAAAATTGTGGACACTTATCGAAATTTTATGTTTTTTAAATTTTTATGCTTATAGAAAATGTTACGTTTCACAAAATTCAAAGTCGTATATATCATTTTAAAGAGTATTTAATACTAAATTCAATTTAATGAACAAAATTCAAATATATGCTATACAAAAAAGTTAAGCTGCAATAATTTTTGATATACATTAGATACTAATTATTTTAGTTAGTTATTAGTATTTAGTATAGTATCCTTTATTTTTTATTACAGCTTCACGTTGATATTTCATTGAGCCGTTGATAGTTTTAAGCTCTTCCTTCTTTATTACGTGATGCCAGGAAATAATTATAGCTTCAATTAGTTCCCTTTTATTTGATGGGCGCCTCATTCCGTTGATCCATTTTTAAGTTGATCATTTTAAATATTGAGACCACTTGAATCTTAACTTTAGAAATATTTTTTATATGTAAAGATTACACAAATTTATATGAAATCACATACAAGTATATTGAATAAAATTTGTTGTTTAAAATAAGCATTATTACAGCAATATTGAGTTGGTACGAGTTGATGCATAATTATTCACAGGCAAGATATAGGCCGAAATCAAGCAATAAATGTCAATCCAGATACGAAGATGAAAGACGTAAATGCTTCGAAAATTAATTCAACCTATAGACGCCAACGAAGAGATACACATGACTCTGGTAATCCTATCTGCCTGGAGCACTGGAAGCACTGACGGTAGTACATTCCTTCCATCTCAACTGGAAGGAAAATTGCGGACTCTTCCTGAATTTTCTCTGTGACATTCCACCCGGCTGGAACAGCTATAAATACTGAGACACTTAATTCGAGGAAATGGCTGGAGGTTTGAAAGGGTGAGATTTAAGACGGAATTTTGGAATGCTATTTTTTGGAGGATTTTTATACATTTTTATAAAATTAGTTCTGAAAAGATGAAAAACAAATATGTGGAAGTGAAATTTCAGCTTCTGTGAAGTTCGCTAAAGATTTTAAAATAATATTTAATAGGAGTTCAATTACGACCAATGAAATGTTCACTATAACCAAGATAATAATTGTTCACTATTTCAAGTTTCAATTTTACAATGTCTCCAGTTTTGAAATTATGCTCGGTCTCGAAAGATAAACAAAATTATGAGCGTTTCTCGATTGTAATAAATATTGCTCTTTCTACTCGTGCCATAATAGTTTTAAAGACTTAGGCTTAAAACTCTATGTCAAGTTTAAAGTTTCTGTTGCACACTTCACTTGAAATATCAATACAATACTCGGGAAAGTTAATAACATTGTGAAGGTATGAGAGGGAGGAGTCATCGGTCCAGAGAGTATGGTTCTATTGTACACTATATACTTAAGTTCAGTTAATAATGCGAAGAACGCTTCGAAAGTCTACAAAATTAATTCTAAGATATTCTTCAGATTCATTCATGTTTATCATCTAGGGCTCTTAAAATCCCACTTCCTCCCGAAACCGAGCGTGTTCTAAAATTAGCATCCATGTAGCTACTTCAGACGTTAGGAATTTTAGTACAGTAGAATAAACACGAATATTCTTTATTTATTTCGCACGAGCTGCAAAAGTTTTGGCATTTTCTTTTTCATCTGCTCTCTAAGAAACGTTGCAGTGAAAGAAGAAATATTTTTACTGAGAGAAGCTTGAAATCCTAAGCTTTCATTATACAAATTTTATTCATAAACAGAAGCATCCAGCTGTTATCTAGTATTATCATTTTTTAAAAAAAATTAGTAACAAATTACCATCGTCATCAAATACTTGCATCGGCATTCCCAGAGTAGCGGCGTTCATTTGTCCTTTATAGGCAGGTAAAGTCAGTTCCCTAAATAAAGCTAATTGAGACAATTCTGTACATCCTACATAAAACAAAGTAAGAGAAAGCTTTAAGTCTTCAAAACCTGAAATTATTTTAGTTGTTACAAATCTTAAGTATTACTCGGAAGAAAATAAAGATATATAAAATAAATGAGAACTAGTCGATTGAAATGATCTTCAATAATTATGTCTTAAAATATTTATAATAAGGGTAAAAATAAAAACTTTTTAATTTAGTTTTTTGAAAAATATTCGAAATCCATTAACAACCGAAAATTGTAACATTTTGAAATATAACGAACATATTGGATGTAAAATCATTCTCCTTTTACATTTTGTGCCATTCATTCCACGGCACATGTATACCACTTACCATATTTAAATAGTTTTTGAACTGAATAATATCCAATATGATTATTTATAGTGTAATATATATACACAAGGTATGACTATTAAATAACAAGGTTGGTGCTGCTACAAAAGATGCATGCGTCAAAGGCCAGCGACCGACAGCTGTTTAGCGTGAAATCTTTTCGTTCGAATGCAGTGTCTCTTGTTTCTGTAAGCCCGCACAAATCCGTATACCCGTAGCTTCTTTTGCATTAGAGTTATTTTTTGTGAAATTTGAGATGAAACTCGGAAAAACCGCTACTGAAACTTATAGTTTATTGAAAGAAATGTATGTCGATAGATGTTTAACGCGTGTTTTTTGAGTGGTTTAAATATTTTCAAGATGGCCGAGAAGATGATTCACTCCCGGGTCACCCTTCCACGTTACAAATGGATAAAAATATCGAAAAAGTTGGAAATCTTGTTCGATGTGACCATCGGTTAAGTATTTGCTCGCCCACACACATACTCTCTCGAATAGATGGACTGTTTGTTTCTTTCCACATAATAAAATAAATTCCACATTTTACATTTTTATTTCTCACCACATTCGCATAACGCCAGTCGCTCTTCCTGCAACCGTACTCTCTCGCAGCACATCGAACACTGACTCGTTTTACATTTCGCCACCAGACGGCTATTTACAATGAATGGCTGGTCGGAACAGTATTCGTTCGATTGCTGAGACTGTAGGAAATGACAAAGAATTCGTACAGCAAATTTTTCCTCCAAGACAAGGCGCCGACTCATTCCACATTGTTTGGCAAGGGGTTTCTAGGCAAGTATAGCATCTAAGTATTACACTATCCGCTTTATTCATCGTATCTTGTGCCATGCGACTTCTATCTGTTTTCTGAGGTGAAATCTGCATTAAAAAGAAAAAGATCTGAGGCCGTTGCGTTTGCAAAAAAGAAACGGCACGCATCTGGCACTTCTGTTAAGCTAGGTTATTCCAGAATTATTTTCCAAATTATCTCCTATCTCCAAAATTTATTATTAAGAAGTGGTTATAAAACCAAAAATACAATTTATAGGATTTTAAAATCTGAATCAAAAACGTTAAAAATAATAATAATTTAAACAAGAGAAAAGCATAACACATATTCAAACAAACCCTTAAGAACAAAATCTGGAATAAATAAAACAAAAAATGTTATTAAAAATTCAAAAGATATACCAAAAAGTTCCCAAACATTTTGCATGTACAACTCACTGCTCGCACGACGTGTTGTGTACAAACATGGTGTACAAAACCGGTACAAAAATAAATATAACTGAAAATAAACTTTCAAAGGTAATTTAATTTAGAAGACCGATTTATATTATTGTTGAGAATCCATGAATGCTAAATTTTAAACTACACAAAAACTTTAAAAAGTAATCAAACTTAGAACGTAAAACATTTTTTCACGTGAAGCATAGCAATTTTTAATTGCTGCCAAAGCGCTGTCACAAAATTCTAGATACAACTAGTCAATTGTCTAACACTTGTTGATACCTTATACGGAATATTCAGTATTAAAAATCACTATTAAACACAAAATATGTTAATAATAAAAGAATAAAAAGTTACAAAATCAAAACTTTATTAAAAGAAATAAAAAAAAAAAAAAAAAAAAAACGAAAGTACCAATAACGAAATTTAAAAATTAAAGAAATTTAAAAAAAAAAGCAATGCCATCTATCAAGCAAATTCATAAGTAAATAGAAGCAGAAAAATTTATAAGAATAACTCTAACAATAAGTAAATAAAAATAACAAAAGGAAAATAAAAAAATAAATAAAAAAAAAATACCATGAATAAATCAATTAAGTTTAAGTTTAATCAAATGAAAAATTCATTTTTAAGAAATTATTACTAAATCAAAAAATGTAAATATATAGATATTTATAATTAAAAAATTACAATTAATCAGTTTTACAGTAATTTACAGTTCGAATTTTTTTTAAAAAAAATCAATTGAATAACCAATTTTAGCACAAGTAAAAATGGTGTTTTTTATTTTGAATATTTAAAAGTCTATTAACTAATTTAATATTTCTAAGTAAAAAATTAGATAAAATGTTCTTATATATATATAAGCTTAAATTGCTATCAAAGAAATTAACTTAAGCAATAGGGAAACAATTATCTTCCTTGTCACATATGTTGCTAATTTTCATATTATTCTATTTTTAAATTAACTTCTAAAAAAAAACCTGTTTCATGAGAATTTACATTGGTTTTAATCAAATTTATATAAGGAGGATAAAAAAGTAAAACCGTCGCGTTTAATATCTGCCTTGAAGCAGAACGATCATCTAGCAGAATCATCTTGAATAATTTCTTTATTTATTTATTGTTATTTCCATCGCAAACAATATAAATATCTCTTAAAAGGAGATTAATAAGAAATTTGTATTTCTCACAAGATATAGAACTATTAATTTTTAATTCTTTAAAATTAACAAATAAAAAATTAATTAAATCTTCAATATATATTGAGAAAAATCTTCAAAGTCATAGATATGTATAGAGAACATCTCTTTATCTTTTATATAATTAATGATGTCACAGTTATTTTTAATGTTAAGTCTTCTCAAAACTATGTATCGTTATTTGTAGAATATTCTACAGCGTTTTACCTGCTTTAGTTATGTAAGTGCATTAAAACTATTCGTAATAGTTCAAAATTTAATAGGTATGTAGGAAATTTAGGAGTTATAAAAATATTTGTGGAAATTTTAAAATATTCATTGTATAATTTTTTTTTGTATAAATGTTTTCTTCCAATATTCTTTTCTATATCACAATAATTAATTTTAGTAAAAGCATTGTTATTAATCAAATGTTTATTATTCATATTACCATATAGCTCTCTACAAATATTAGAATAATTATAGGAGACCTTATCAATATGTATATATATATATATATATATATATATATATATATATATATATATATATATATATAAAAATCAGTAATAACTTCATAAACACACATTATTCCATTCCAAAATGTGGAAAAGTATTAATTACATTATTTCCATTATTCTAAAATTTGCTTTCCTTTCACTGGGCTTATAATTTTTCAGTTGCTTAATAGATTTTTGTTTTTGTTTTAAAATTTTAATTTTAGTATGTTTAATTAATTATAAGAATTTTTTTACGTGTTGTATTAATTTAACTTCAATTTTATACTGATTTTTTATAGATTTCTTGAAATATGTAGTTTTTTTAAATTAATGTAGGAATTTATCATTGATAGTTATATCAAAGTATGCTAAAGAAATAATCGTGAAGGATGAAATGTATGATAAAAAAATTATGGAATAAATTAAACTAGGATCATTTGCATAAGTAAATTTAGAATTAATAAAGATTGTAATAGTATTGGAATACTTAGCTCAAGTGTATAAGGAATAACGCTTAAGAAACTTGAAATATAATAACTTCAAACCTGATAAATTAGATTACAATATTGTATCGCTTGTCATTACAAATATTATAATGACAAGATTTGTAAAACTTATAAAATGATTAATTATGAACAATTTAATATTAATTCCAAAATTATTTTCTGCTAAACCTATAATTGTATTCGCTTACTTAAGCGTAAAATTTGTGATTTTAAATATAATGGTCAAGCAAGTAATTGTATTAATATACGTATGAATCGAAAAAGTATAGGCATGGCACTAAACATTTTAAGGATATAGAAGATAACAATACTACTCAAATTAGAAACTTTTACAATCATAAATTTAAAAACGTTCATTTAGCGATTATTAAAATAGAGCCAAATACTAAAAAAAGGTTATGGTGTGAAAAACATTATATCAAGTTGCATTGTATTATTTACCTTATTGTCTTAATACAACTGTTTTTAATAAAAATATTTTACAAATAACTGAACGAAAGAGTAATAATGATATTAATAAATAGAAATCAGTAATGAACGAATATCAGTCTTTCAAATAAGGTTATTGAGAAAAGAGAATACAAAGTTAGAAATAAAAAGAGAAAATGTTTAGATTTGAATGCTATTTAAAAAAAAATTATATATTAAATGATACTTTAGAAAAGGACTTCAATATTAAAAGCAGTAAATACTTTTTTAGCTTATGAAGAAGAGAGAAATTAAAATTCTAAATTACTTTATTACTAATGTAAATAATATAAGCAGTGTTTGTCTTCATATTTTATGGAAGATTTGTAACTATCCGGTTATTAAATATAAATTGATACTGTTAATAATGATCTTCAAAAAGTAAAATATTGTTGTATTAGATTGAAGAATAAATCTTTTGATGAAATAAATTTTAACAATATTTTTATTAAGCACAAAAACTTACCTCTAATTAATAATATTATAATTAAAAAAGCTTTTAGATTCAATAAAAACATGGGACATATATTATATCACAATAAAATTTGTAAAGAATTCACAGAGTTATAATGAATGTAAATGTAAGGATAATGAAGAATTTATTAATGTAGAATACGAACAGATCATTAGTAGTAATCGGAATATTATTATGGTTAAAAATTTGGAGAGAAATTATGAATAAGGGTACACATTTTAGAATTATTACTTCTAATAACGTAATATTGTTGAAGAAAAAAATTAATGAAGATACTGATAGTTTCTTTACAAAATTAGCAATTAAGTATAGTTTACCAATTGAAGTCTTAAATATAAATTTTATATTAATGAAAACTTTAAATACTTGAATTTCAAGGTAAATTTTAGTATTAATGTAAGAGATTTAAAAAATTATATTAAAAAGTTACAAGATGAATTCATTATTTGTTATATTGATAAGGTACCAAGAATTATGCGATTATATGTAAAAAAAACCTATATGTCGATTTGACGTTTAATGTCAATAATATTGATAGAGAAATAAATAACAGAATTAAAGCTTTGATTAAAAATATTTTTCAAATTTCCCGAAGTTCCTATTAAATTTAGAACTGTGACTAATGGTTCAAATACTTATATTGTTATACATAGAAAACTTTCATAAGCGATTTTACAACTTATTTGACAGTTTTGATTAGACTGCTATTACTAAAATTATACCACATAAAAGATTAAAAAAATTATTCTACTTATAGTTATGATTTTGAAGATATTTTTAATTCTAATGAGTTAGACAATTTAATTACTTTTAATTTGGATAATTCCAAAGTATTAAACATTAATAGGTCTATATCATACGAAAACTTTAATCTCTTACAAATCTTGTACGAGAAAACTATACTTGTTACCATGGAAAAAAACTGTAAACAAATAAAAGGTATACCTCAAAAAGGTCCAACTAGTAGTAGTTCAACTAATATTTATCTCATTTCTTTGAGTATAAATTTAGAGATAACAATAATTTAAAATTATTTAGATTTTTATATTGTTTTATGAAATAATTCCAATATAGATTCTATACCTGATTTATCATTTTATTCTTCATATTTAAATTTGATTAAAACCAACGTAAATTCTCATTAAACAGATTTCTTAGATGTTACCTTAAAAATGGTTAATAATGAGATTTTTGTAATATTTATAGCAAGAGAGATAACTACTGTTTCCATACTAATAAAGTGCTTTCTTTTGGTAGTAATTTAAATATAAATATTTTTAGAAATATTTTACATAATTATTTAATGAGAAGTATCAAATTAGTTAATTCACCTATTAATTTTCAGAATAACATAAATAATTTCTATTTTCATGAGAAAAGACTGAATAGCTTATTTTTTAAAAAGAAATTTAAAATATGAAAATAATAAATGTGACTAAAAATCATATTTGTCTTATTCAGAAAATTTTTCTTATGTATATTGATTATATATTTCCCCATATATCAATTTTTTGTTTTTACAAAATTCTTTTTTTTTTTCCCTCCATTTCTTTCTTTTTTTTTAAAAAAAAAAAATTAAATGATCTTTCAATGTTAAATTTTTTGAATAAATAGTTTTTTCTTTTTAAATTTTTTTTTTTATATTCTTACAATGTTAAATGTTTTTTAAGTAAATAGTTTTTTCAATCAAGTTGTTGACTCTTCTTTTATTCTGTTTTTGAGCAAAATTTAATTCTTATAGATTTATTTCTTATTTATTTTTAACTTAGTTTTTTTTTTTTTAAAATAAGTTTGATATTCTTTTTAAATACTTCATTTTTGTTTATTAATCTTATATGTAAAATATTTTTTAAATCTAATTCTTGGTATGGTTTCTTGAAAATCACTCAATCACTGTTTACATTGGCTGTGAATTTTTTCATGGATAGTAGTGGTAGGCTCTGAATGAATATTGTAAGGTCTTACTTAATCTTAAAATATTTTGGTTACACTTATGATTATTTTTACTTTATTTTCATTTTGTTTAAATGGCTTATATGGTTTTATAATTATTGATTTCAGCTGATTTTAGTTGTCTTTAAAAAATTTCTACACTATTTACATGACGTGTCTTTGATAACTTTTAAAATTGATTATTCATGTGAGCGTTTTTACTTTAATTAAATAGATTTTTTTAGATTATTTTTATTAGTATGAGTTTTACAGTTTGGTTCATATTTATTTATTTAAATTTTTGCTGCTTACATTTTTTTTTTTTAAATTTTATTATATTGGTACTGTGTTTACTTTCTTCTCTTTTCTGTAGTTGATTTTCTGAATTTTCTGATTTTTGGTTGTTACTATATTTTATTACAATGTAATTCACCGAAGTATGATGGTTTGATCGGCGTTATAAACACAAATTATTCCATTCCAAAGAATGGAACAGTATTTATTACATTATTTCCATAATTCTAAATCTTGCTTTCCTTTCACTAGGCTTTTTCTTATAATTTTTCTGTTACCTCAAAGATTTTTGTTTTGTTTTTAAATTTTTATTTTAGAAAAGTTAATTAATTACAATAATTTTTTATGCATTATTCTAATTTTACTTTAATTTTTACTGATTCTTTCATTGACTTCTTGAAATATATAGCTTTTATAAACTAATGTTTGAATTTATTATTGATATGCTGAATTTGTTTATGTGGTTAAAATTTGTGAATTATAATTTGAAGTTATAATCATATATATATATAAGAGGCAATCAAACTGGATATTTCTAAAAGGCTTAAAAGAGCGCATGTGTGGTACGAGAAATAGACAATTAACATCATTTTTCACATCTTTGTGAATTTAGCTTTGTTCTGGTGAACAATATGGTTTCTTTATTAGGGCACATTTAGAAGATAATCGAAGTTGAGAACGTTCGTTAAGCAAATGCCTTTTCCCTTATAATAATGATCGCGTAGAACGCAAAAGTATCAAAAAAGATAAAAAAAATAAAAAGAGTTTATCACAATGGCCTTCGTTTTGAAAACCTCGCATCAAACACTCACACGGTTTCAAATGTATTCGTAACTGTTTGAAAAGGTTGAAATAAAGGTAACTTAATTTTTTCCTTTTTTTTTTAATTATTTATGTTAGTAAATCTCTCTGTATGTATTACCCGCAACATATATGCAGAGAGAGGGAAATATAGGGGGAAAAGATTAGAAAAATCATAATACTTTTTTTTATAAATCTCATCAAAATATATTTAAATCATCATATATACATTATTTTCTTAGTACAATGTTAAAAATTACCAAGAGATGTAGAATAGACAGAATCTTTCAAAACTCTAAGAAGGAAATCGTAGGTTTTGGGTTTCGTTGCGCATCCAACCGTTGTTAATCTCACTAAAGGCAAATCGTGCTTCTTTGCTGAAAAGAATAGGAAAAATTTAGAGTCCTTCTTAATGTAGAGTATTTATTCCATGTAAACAAAGAAAGAAAAATATTGAACAAATGACTTTTTTCAGTTTTTGAGATGTTACTTTGCATGCATAAACAGTATTGAAAACTAAATAGCACTCCAATAAGTAAATAAAATAAAAACTGCAGATGCAATTTTTCATTTTTAAGATATTAATGTTAAAAATTCTTTTAAATATAAATGTAAATTACGTTCTTCATGTAATATCATATTACCTCAAATGTATGAAAAATATTTTGAATACTGAATTTTATAATTCTGAGAATTCTAGAAAAATTGGCATTAGAAATATTTAATAATAATAATTAATGACGTAAGAGGATAGGAGAGAAATGAATAAATTAAAAATAAGATTTTGTGTAATCTTATTTTTTTGGTTCTTTATTTAATTCCTTATAACATAAATGCTTCTTAATTTAAAAGTTTCTTTATTTTTGTAGAAGAGATTGCAAAGAAAATTTTCTTTAAATACCGATTTTGTTCCAAATCTCAACAAACTTTTTTGCAACTGTTATAAAATGTTCTATAATTCAACTTACATGGAGAATAATTTCTTTTTTCCATTTCGTCAAGGGCTCTTGGAAACATTGAAACGTGAGATATTCTATGTTTCTCTAAGATATCCCAGAAAGATGTAGGACTAAGAAAATACGGAGATCCTTCGTAAAGTACAATCGTCTGACCTAAAAAGTGCTTTGTAAGATTTGAAATCCAAATTGCTGTACCTGGCTGCGAAAAAAAGTGGAAAACGAAATTAAATTACTCATAAATATATATCCTAATTTTAGGGGGCGAAAAGATGCAAGAATCTTAAGAATAGCTCTTACTTTTATTTAAATTACTTGTGGTGCTTCAGTGTAATGAGATTGCATTCGTAGAAAAAGTTTCAGTGACATTTAACACATTAATCTGTACCATATTTACATGTGTAGTTTGTTATAATTTATCTACATAATATATTCTAATTTTTTTTGAATGTTAAGACTAATCTGCAGAGATTCTCTACATAGATTCAACATTTCAGACATTATATTGACTTATAACTTAGAAAAAAAATCAATTCATTATTTTTATTACATTGAAATATTGTAATTTCTACAAAAAGAGATTCATTTACAGCGTTCTAATTAAAAGTGTTAATTTGGTGTAATTATTTAAATTTTTCGAAACTCTTATGATGCATTAAGCAGAATAACTAGATTTTTGCTTTTGTTTTATTTCTATTGGAAAGGTAAATACATATATATAATTTGAAACAAATAAAAGAAGTGACCGAAGTCATTGTCTCCAAAGTTCTCCAACATGCTATTGAGTCGCTTTGAAGCGAAGCACAACGACAGAAGTGATCTCTGTTCTTTGGATCTCTCGAATTAAAGAAAGTGCATCCGGGATTCGTAAAGATTTTTTCAATGGGATGGAGTTGCTCCGCTAGGCAGTCATGACCTGTTAGGAGACAAAATTGACCGACAGTTTGCCGGTGTTAAATATTGGGAACTGTCAAAAGAGACCTTCAGACCTCCAAAGCTTTAACCCTTTCGGGACGGATCGCCTTGGCGTAGAAAGTTCTCTGTGGACGGAGGAGAATCGAAAGGAACTGTTGCACGAGCCAGGAGTTTTGCGTCGCTAAGCCTAACTTTAGAAAAAAAAATCATCAAAAAAGGTTTTTTTTCGTCCTAATGTTTTAATTTCAGATTATTAATTAGGCTGTTAAGTGTTTTAAATTAGCATTTTTAATAATATCTTTCCTTTAATTTACGGAAAAATGTATATGAAGAAGTACTTACGTTGAGAAATAATTTTCAGAAGAGCTATTGAAGTTATTGTGAAGTTTTACAGTAAAAAATCAATAAACTTTCAAAAAAATGAAAAAATATTCAATAAAGATTACTTACAAGAAGTAACACAACTTAATGTGAAGACCGAGTGTCGTTATTCTCGAAATACGGAGAAGCGCAAAGTCCTCCTTTGTCCGTCTGTAACAAAATGTCTGCATCAGAATCACTAGAAATATTCTTTTCAAACCTTTTCGAAAACTAATCACTTTCTAATCATAAATTAGCTCGTCGACCGACTGAGTATATTCTTCTGAAAAACAACGCGTTCTCGTAATTATTAACAGGTGTCAAGGCCTTCCGAAATAAAAAAAAAAAAAGGTAAATTAACGAAATACATCCAAAAGCAACGCAAATTCAAACATTACTGGCGGTACAGCTCTAAGAATAAAGAAATAAAATACATATCAAAAACCAATAAGAAAAACATTCGGAAAAAAAACCAGAAACACGAATGTACATCACGCGGAAGCTTAAAGAGCCGAGTTCATTTTGTTAACGTTACGCTTTCCTTCCTCTCCCCTCAACAGTTGGTGAGCAAATTACTGAATTAAGATAGATTGCGATCAAACTGAAAATCAAGATCGTAAAACTACTATTCAGTTCAAAAGCAACTGACACAGGGTGCCGTCTAGAGATATTTAAAAAAACGTCCCACCTTTGAATGCGAATACGCATCGTTCGGCCCCCGAGCTCATTCTCTTGTGATGCGTATTTGGTACGTTCGGCAGCAACAACGATTGCTAGTGATGCATATATGGTACATTCGTACCTAAAGGGTTTGATATGAAGCCCACTAGATTGGAATGAAAGTACCGTAAGTCTCATTTGAAGTAGCTCCGAGTCCCTTTTTTTGAGAACGTTGGCTTACTCGTTCTCAAAAATATCACACTGACCAGGTATCCATTGAAACACAACACGTTTCATCCTTAAAAGAAATTCCAGCAAATATTGCTTGCACTTGGAGATTTCTTATGATGATGGTGATCTAATATAACTATTGGCCTAAAATGAGGCTTCGGAATCAGAAAATAAGATCACTCCATCAAATTTATCGTCAAAAGACAGTAGAAATTTCTGAGCAATTTGGATAGCCTCCACTCCACCATCAAAATGTGTTCGATATTTTCTTTCAGAAGCATAGAGGGAGAATAAGATCGAAAACATACCTGGGCCTTCAGTAATGAAATTATCATAAAAGGAGCCATCCATTATTCATGCAACTACTCAGAATCTAGGTACCTTTTGTCAATCGTTCCTACAGAGCATTACACCTCATAACATCTGTAGAATTATTCCTCTTAAAATGTTACATAAAAGGCATAAATTCGTTTCAATCTGCACTATTTGTAATAGATTAGATGACTTTCCTTCGTTTTGAATATCAGCTGGCAGTTCAAAATTAAGTCTGACATTCGGGATAAATTGAACAAACCGATTTTGAGTAATAAATTTTCTAATGTAAAATAACTATAGTAAAGCTATACATACAAAAGGAAAGACATTTTCGACCACTTCGATCATTAGGCTTGCAACAGAAGAAAAATTGCATCATCGTTAAGTAATCAAAAACATTTTGATATAATTAATTCTTAAGATTACTTTTCACCTTCACAAACACACGCACACAAAACAAATGGATAGAAAATAATTTTCATACACAAGTTTTATTAGCTTCATTTGAAATTTGACAGTATTCTTGACCTATGTAATTTTTTGAAATAGTTTTTAATTCCATATTACCATTAGTATGTAGAATTTATAAAGTTGTCAAAACCGGTGTGATTGTTGTAAAAGTAAAGATAACTTACTGGCATTACTCTAAACCATCTTGAATCTCTATCAGTATCGAAATTTATCAGCACATAATTTGCTACAGCGATTAAAATCTGGAAGAAATGTAAAATGTTCAGCGCAATTAAAAAAAATTTAGATCTACAAAACAAAAACTGTTTTTTAATTACCATATAAGTTAATGAAAAATTAATTATTCTTTTCTGAAACAGAGAAGGTCAAAAAATAGTTCATTAAAACACCCTTATTGAAAATAAATATCTTCAAATTTACTATAAATTTAAATTAAAGTACTAGGAATTTTTTTTTCGCAGCAATACTATTAAAACATTTTGTAAAAGATAATTTTTGCTTCAAATAACTGTATTCTTTAAAAACCACGTTAATAAAATTTTTCTGCCTGATAAATGACAGAATGTCTGCGGTTTTTGTTTTTAATTTTTACATAATCACATCAGGTATTACCAGTGTTTTACTGAGCTGGTATAGGATAAGAATTAAGAAAGAGAACAATCCAATTAAATAAAAAAAAGTTTTGACTCGTCAAAGGGTACAGTCTCAACAACACAGCCGTGGTGACTAAGTTTAAATTTTTATACGAGTAAACATGTACAAATAAAACATCTTTTAATTGTATGTCTAGAAATCCCTAATATGCGATTTACAACATTTAGTCGCATATTTCAATTCGTAATTATATTTTGCAGCTAGTTTGTGAACAATTAAGAGATCGACTAACTAATTTTTGAACCATTAATGTTCAACATACTAATTTGAATATATAAAGTTCACGTGTTCAGTATATAAGTGTATCGCCTAAAAACGTAGATATTAAAATAATACGACTGCTATTCAGAAAGTAAGGAACGTTTCCGTCTGACTTCGCTAGGCTCGCGCCGATTACGTATATTTTGTTGTCTGCGTGCTCGGCATCTCAGTCGACGTCCACTCATCACAACGGGAACATTTTCACACTACCGTTGTTTCAATATTCAAATTTAAAATTGTGCGCTGCAATTGAAAATCTCGCCAGTTGTGAGGTGCGGTCTGTGATACGGTTTTTGTTGGCAAAAAAACCTAAAACCTATGGAAATTTATCGTCAAGTGTGTGAAGTGTGCGGAAACTACGTAATGAATGAAAGTTCAATCCGGAAATGGTGCATTCAGTTTAAAAATGGCCGAACTACTGTTCACGATGAAGAGAAGAGTGGACGCCCTAGATTTGTGACTCACGAACTGGTCGCTAAAGTTGATGAAAAGATTCGTGAAAACCGCCGTTTCACAATAAAGGAGCTTTCGCTTAGTTTCCCACAAGTTTCATGGACTTTGTTGTTTGAAATTGGCGGCAGAATTCTATGACGAAGGAGTTTCAAAGCTTGTCTACCGTTATGACAAGTTTCTCAATTTGTTTGGTGACTATGTAGAAAAGTAGAATTTCAATTGCTCTTTCTGATGTACATAATAATTTTTTTTTCTTGTACTTAGTTTCTTTTTAATTCCAAAACGTTCCTTACTTTCCAAATACTCCTCGTATCTGGTCTACCAGGGCTAAAAACTGTACTGATGGAATTCCGATTCGAAACTCGGATGTCAGTCGTTCAACATAGTGCAGTGTCTTACCGTGCGAGAGGATATAACCCCAAAGTTAAAGTGGACACACGGCCCAAAATGCTGATGTCTATTATTTCTTCTGGATCTTTAAATCAGCATGAATGATACTTAGCACGTGTTTCTATAATATACAAATTTTTCTTACCAAATATTCATAATGTTTAGAAGTTTTAAAAAATTTCATCATTTTTCGTACACCCATTTTTTTTTTTTTTTTTTTTTTTTTCGATTTCAGAATAAAAATAAAAAAAAACAATTGTAATTGTTTCTTCTTGTACATGAACATAAAATAAAGAATATAACATATCCATTTTAGAATGAAAAATTTATAAGATAATGAAATAAAGTTAGAAACTGGAACGTAATTTTCTTGTGAAAATGAGATCGAACGCGTTTCCGCATGTGAATTTTTTAAATTATCAAAATGACATAAAAAGTCTTTTTAAAATTTATTTCACAATAAAAGTAAAAGTTTTAAAATGTTGTGGATTTCAAGCTGAATTTCAGTCATAAGGAATAGTTTAAATTCCTGTACGTGTAAGAAAATTTTATTTTGAGAAAAATGAATAGCATGAAAAGGAAAAACCATTGAAAAATACCAACTCCTTAAACACACAAAAAAAAATACTAGATGAATGAAAATAGTCTGATTTCTATACTTTTTGTTCCTAACGATAGTTAACTGATTATTGTACTTTTTTCCAATCGATACATACTATTCACGAATTTGGCAATTTTAGTGTTCGTTATCAATTGTTTGCCATTGTCCGATTGGGTGCTACACCTGTAAAGAAACACGAAGAGCCGTCACCTATTTTGTTCGTCACCTGTTATTTTAAAGGCAAGATTTCTGCCATAGTTTTGCAACATAGCTGCAAAGAAACTGTTTTCTAAGCATAGATTCTTCAAATTTCGTCTCTTCCCCATCAACATTTGAACTTTTTTTAATAATTCTTTATCATTGGTCGATGTACGCTTATGGATCGCAGTATGATTGTTGGCGATATGCCATGAAAACTATCAATTAAACTAAGCGATACGAGTATTTCGTGCATTTTCATTTATGAGCATTAAAATAATGCATTTAATTCATAAATTGACAGCATATCTTATCTGAACGATAATTAGCTTAAAAATATAATCTTCATTTTTAAAACCCATATAAAATCCAGGTATCCATAATTGTAAAAATATATGCATTTAACTGTATTTTATTCTGTTTAAGTATATTAATTTAATTGTTTTATTTAGTAAAATCATACAATTAAAATAATATTTTTGTTCGATATTTTAGTTATTTCTAGGGTACTGAGATCACTTAAGAAGTAAATATGTGGGGTTAAAAATAAATATAATATCTAGTCGTGTATCCATTAATATGTTTTAAATATATGCTTAGTAATAGAGAAATAATTCTGAATACATATTTAACAAAAAGCGCAATATTTTTTCAATTTAATTTTTGTATATAATAGCAAAAACTCATTCTGTGTTTTTGCTATTATAAATGAATCTGAAAAAATGTATAAAAATGAAAAATAAAATGATATTTTATAATTATTACTGAGTAAATTTAAATTTGTATTAAGCATTTGATCAAAGTTCACTTCACTAACATTGCTCATGAAATCTGAATTATATTTGGTTAAAATGAGGGTTTAATTAATTACACAACATTTTTTTTAATTTCAAGATTTCGTTAGAATAAATAAATGAAAAAGTATGCTTGAAGTTCTAATTAAGCTTTTTTTTCCTCTCAGGCACAAGAAGAACTGAAAGAGTTAAGTTTTTATCGTAATAAATAACATTTTATCATAATAAATAATAAGTAACAGAGTGGCACATACTTACATTGAAAATGAAATTTGCAAAATATCCAATAATTTTTAATAAGGATTTTAATATTCTATTAAGTGCATAGTCAATTTCTTTTACAGAAGTAAACATGATTTCAAATCAAATCTAATTCTACCTAATAATTGAAAAATATACATATTAAAAACATCTGAATTAGTTTTTAAAATTTAAATGTATTTGATATAAGGGGACAAATATCAACGATTGCACATAAAAATATTTGTCCTTCGTTTCTTACAACAGATCATTTCGACTTATTTTAAACCTTATTTTTAAAATGAGTATGAGGTTCTGTATAAAATATAAATATATTAACATATTATAAATAAAAATATTTCCATAAAACCTTATCTAATATATAAAACCTTACCTATAATTATTTTTAAATACATTTTGAGCATTTATTTGATTTTATGCTAGGTAAACAGATTGTATGTGACGTATCATAGCTTTGTTTATAAATTTGTTAAAAACACTTATTTTTTTATTATTGAATAAGTTTGTTTAAAAAAATGTAATCGTTTTGGGAATTAATCAAGTTTTATACAATGCAGAATGTTATATTAATTAAATTTTCATCTAAAAATGTATTTTCAGAAGGCGACTTTCAAATTGCTTTTTATTCTTCTGTATGTTAATAATAAAACTCGATTCTGATTGTTTAATGAGCGTTTAATTTCCTAAATTTATTGCATGATTAATGAAACCTTGAGTTAGTTCTACATAATGCACAATTAATTCCAAAAAAATATATCAATACTTTTATCAAGAGTAACTGACCGTCAGGTGACTTAAAACCTCAAGAAACACAATTTATGAAGTTTTTAAGTTTCCATTTCGTGAAGCTTATAATACTGATGAAAAACAGTTAATCAATATTATATTATAATAAATATTTACCAGAATTAAAACAGTGGGGGGCTTAAATTATTCTTTTTTATTTTCAACGAGCATATATATATGTATATATATATATCCGTGTGTGCGTGTGTGTTTGAGTGTGTGTAATACTTCTATGCGTTACGTTTAAATTAATTTCAATATCAAGAAACAACGAAGTTAAAGACTTACGTTAAACTGATAGCCTCAAATTTTTGTTTTTGTAAGCATATATAATGGTGATATTTTGAATTTACACAAATGTATCTGTATACACTATTAAACTAAAATAAAAGCTCCACAATAGGAACGTATTTTCCTGGAGAAGTAACGCTCCTCTAGGAGTTTCAGAATATTCAAGCAGCTCACATTTCTGTCACTTCCACAATTTCTCCATTCATTTCATTTTATTTGCCATTGCAACGCGTTCGTATTTTCCCCTCCATAAAGGTACAATGTTCGCTTCTCACGGTTAAACAAGCTTTAGACAGAATGAATGGTTGGATGAAAACTTTATTTGATTTGTTGTAGTCTCATTTTCTGGTAAAGCCATGTTTAAGGCACAAAAAATGTAAACTTGTACTTGTATGGGTAAAACCATGTTTGAGGCGCAGCCGTCTCTCTAACGAACAGAAGTCCTATTTTAGACACTTCAATGGATAAAGCCTTCTATAACCACGCTATCTTTCCAATTTAGTTTAAACCCACTGTCCAAATACTCCTAATACTAATGAAAAGCAGAGTGTGAAATGATTAGCGTAATCGGTCACGTAATTTTTGAGTCTATGGGGCATATATTTAAATGATTGCCTTTTATTTGTACATATAATATCATGTCACTAATTTTCTCTGTATACCTTTGACGTCAAAGACAAAACATCAAGTTTCTTCTTTTCAGCTTTTTTTTTTTCCTGAAGTTCTTGGGCATTTCATGTTTTTCTACTTTCATATTAGAATATTGAGAAAAATGCATTTCTGGAATAGCTGGTTCTCAATCTAAAAACATATTCGTTTTTCTCAACACTATTTAAATTCAGAAGAATTATTTTAACTTAACTACTTTAACAAATAGAAATTTTCTTCACGAATATTATCAGTAATATATATACATAAAAAAATTTAAGTGTTAAAAACATAATCTTTTTTGGGAGAGACATTGCAGAACATATAATTGGTAATTTTATATTTCCACTTATCTAACTTCCATACAATATTATTTTCAAATCAAAGAAGTATTAGCTATATTCCAATTTTTAAATATTGCCTAGTAGCTCAACAAACATTTCAATAAATAAGCTACGAAAAGTATGGTACCACATAAAGGATAATAATTTGTTGGGGTCCTTCCTCTTTAATAGGCTTAATATTATAGTTATCGAAATTTTAAACTTATTTTGCTTGAAAAAATTCTTAATTTCAATAATTCTGGTGACTTACGCTGCTTCCATGGACAATGCATTTGGGAACACCAGTACTCCCCGAAGTATAACAGATTGTAATTGGATGAGAGAAAGACACTTGCTCGAATTTCATTGGTGAAACAGACCCGTCGTCCTCTATACCCATTTTCAAAAACTCGTCTAAGAAGCAACTGAAAAAGACATTATTTAATAAATTTCCTGATAATGTTATAATTTTATCTGCGTTCATTTTCATTCTAAGTTTCTCTCAATAAAAGAATTTTTAATATGCAAATATTATCTACAAAGACTTATACGATTGTTTATATAATAATATGAATTAAAGAATAGGAAGCCCCACCAACAACACGATAGGATAAATTACAGAACCCTTTTATAACACTCCAAATTGTAACACGATTTTGCTTTAACACGATAAGAAAATTGCGAAATCCTTCGTACAACATTGTACTCTATAGAACCAGGTAACATGGTTTTCGTCTAATACAGTTAAACGCGGTACGTAATGACGAGAAGGATTAATGAACTGTAGTGGCTCCCACAGGACACATCTTACAACGTTTGTTTTGATGTGTTTGACACGAATCAGACATATCAAAACTTATCTAAAAATTATTTTTAAAAAATCTTTTATCCCATCAGCAGAAAATGAAACCAAACTCCAAACGAAAATGGTGCAAATAATTGTGAAATTGGAAACGACACTGATCTCATGGATTGATGATAGCTGTCAAAAAGATTTCCATTGGATGAAAACATCATTAAAGAAAAAAGCCTTAAAATTTATAAGCACCTTAAAAAACAAAGATAATCCTCTGTCAGCCAATATTTTGTGGAAAGTAAAGGCTGGTTTGAAAATCCAAAAACATTTTGCAATACAAAGCATAAATATTCAAGGATAACCTGCGGCGACTGATCATGAAGCTGCTTTGGTTTGTATCAAGAAGGAATTTAAAACTTTTTAGAAGGGCCAGGATATGCAGCAGATCAAATTTAAACTGCACCCGGATTTAAGGTGTCTAAAGATGGTGTAACGCTACTTTTGTGAAATAATATGTTAGGGGACTTTATGACGAAACCCTTTCAATGTTATAGAGCTTTAAAGAAAATAATAATTAAAAATAAAAAAACACTTTATTGGTATTTTGGAAATTAAATCTAATAGCTTGGGTAATTGGAAATTTATTTGTAGCTAGTTTTTTGAATTATCTTTATGACAAACATTAAAAATTACTTAAAGCAGAAAAATTGAATTTTTAAAGCAATATTACAATATTCCATGTCACACACAAGAATGAATAATCCCAATGTCAATTTAGTCTTCCTATTACCTAGCAATGTTCTGTTGCTCCAACCATTGGATCAAGGTGTTATTTATACCTTTAAATCTTATTTCCTAGCATTACAGTGAATTTTAGACGTAACTTATTCGAAACTCATTCATGTAATGGAAGTTTTCAACTATTCACTGCATCGATATCATATCTAAGTCGCTGAAAGAGCTACGACAACAATAAAAAATTTTACTAGCGCCTGTCCTTACAACACTTTTCTGAACCTGATTTTATTTATAGACATGATTTTTAAAGGTAAACTAGCTTATTAATGTTCTGTATTAATAATGCATTTGATTCCAAATGAATAAGAAAAAATAAAAAAAAGAAGAGTGATGAGAGGGTATGATAATTTACCTTTTTTACTTCATAACTAACTACTGGGGAGTTGAATAGTGTTCATGTGGGCATAAGGACAACTCCGCATCTTTAACAAAAACAAAGATGTTTATTTGCTTCACGCGACTTGTTTTCGCCCGTACTTCTTATTAGCGAGTCCAAGCGGCGTCTTTCTCAATACACTAACAATTCCTCTCCTATGCAAAGGAGAATTGCCACAATTTTTTCTCGCTAACAGGCATCATATATGTTTCAGAGAGAATGTGTGATATATATACAGGATGAGAATTTTCGGTTAATAAGATTTTATATACATGTTTTTACCTTACTTTTACCTCGAAAAACGATTTTACCTTCATACATTTGTGCTAAGAAACACTGTTTGGGTAGATCTCGAGAAATTGAGGCCGGGAAGTATAATTTTTTGTATAATATTCATATAATTTTTTTACTAATTATAAGTAGATTACAGTTATATTTTTATATAACTATACTCGTTATTATATTTTTTACTGATTGTAAGTGATTACAGTATCAGTTATTTTATTTATTTTACTAATTGTAAAATGGTCTTACAATTATATTATTTGTTATTAAATATACAGTTTTCTTATGATAATGAGAGGTATAAAGAAAAAAGGAAAGAAAGAAGGAAGGAGGTATATAAAAATGTTTAAGGGGTTGTTTATTGAGTAATCTTCAGCGCAAACTCAGTTTAACAAATGGGGAAACCAACTATTCTTGAGGATAAAATGCAAATGGCTTGGGGGAGAGGGAGAAGGACTTGTTCTATGCTTTGGTTTTTTTACAGTTGAGTTAAGCTAGCAGTCGAAGGTGTTTCAGTGGGATAACTTATGGTTATGAAGTAATGAGGTGGAAATAATTATTACATGATTTATATGGTAATGGGGGGATTCCGTTGTTATGCGCAAATAAACGCTAAGCTCGTATTAGTGAATTAGTATGATTTAAAAGTTTGAAAAATAAGCGTCTGGAAAGGCAATTCATGTGAATTTTAATTTGAGGGATTTTACGATCCTTATGTATGACAGAATTTTCTGAAAGAACAAAAAAATTCAACTTTAAATGCATGTTAGAAGATGATATGGGCATCATCATTTAAAATAGAATACGAACTGGAATAGTCAGAAAATGAAATTGGTGTCATATTAGAAATTTCTAAATCTATTTGAGATAAAGTTTTTGCGGATTTGGCTATTGAAGATGTTCAAGATTTGCTTGTGAAAGAAGTTGAGGCTCGAATGAAGGAAATGGCATCCGGAGTTGTACATCCCATCGATTCTGAGGACAATAGCACTAATAAAGATTGTGAAAATAATTTTACACTTAAAACTACTAGATGGTATAAGCTTAGCTAAAAGTTTTGAACAATTTTTCTTGAGTGCAGTCTTTCGCTGAAAGAAGCCGGAAATCCAACATGGAGCCGTAAAATTCTTTATCTATACAGCATGAAATCTACAATGACCTTGCAAAAAACAGACAACAAACCAAAATTATAGATTTTCAAAGAAGATAGAAGATACCCAAAATATAAATGGAGAAAAAAATTCTGAAAGGGGTTGAAATGATATCGATCAACCAAAATCCGAGCTGGTTTGATTGTAATGAGCAATGATGAGGAAGAAATTTATTAAATAAAGTTTGTATTAAATGAAAATTAACGTTTTTGCTTCTTTTCGTTTTGAGTTAAATATACTCTTAGACTCTTATAAGAATTAAATTGCTTTCATGGAATTTGAAAAACAAAATGCTTATGATTATCAAATTTTTTTCAACGTAACTCCCCTCCTTTTGATACAGACTTTGAGTCTTATAAAACATGCAATTTTCTAGGAACCTATCTACAGTGTTATAGGAGGGTTGCATATAATCCTCTATATGTATTTACTATTATTATTTATTATTATAATTTTCTACTACCAAAAATCCTTACCTGTTTCTAATCTTGGAGATGTCTTTAGAATGAGATTCTGGTTTCGACGCTACTATTAGTACTTTCTCCAAAGATGGCAAACCTTTAACCGAAAAACAACAAATTTCTTTTTTCTTTCAAAATGAATGATATTGTAATGAAAGGCTCGAATGCAGATTATAGAAAATGTCATTAATTTTTTTTTTATTTATGCTAACTCGTGGTTCTGTTATTAACGAATATAATCATTGTGTATCAAAATAATTGAAAGTTATTTGTACAGATGGCAGAGACATTGCATGAAACTTTGTGGTCTAAATCAGAATGACAGCATAATTCCCTCATCAGCTTGAACTATTCTAAACCTATTATTAAAGTTATCTTAACTAGAAATGTAGGGAAATCTCTTGCACAGATGAGGCAAAAACTAGGGTAAATTATAAGCCCAAGCCCGACACAGCTAATGTTGGTGATAAATTCATTTTCCCCACATTAAATAGGTTACTCAAAATAAAGTATTTCAAAAGTGAGGATTAATATATCTTATTGGAACACAAGTCCTTGGTAAACAAAGTAATGATTCTGGAAAAGATAAGGAAACTCTTTGAACTTCTTAGGGGGATTGGTAAAATCCTATCTCTCCCATGATAAATTCAAACATATTATGTACCTTTTTCTCAGAAATGGTACAAGATAGGAATATAAAATTTTTATGGAAGTTAGAATACCATATTTTACATACTTTAAAACACCATTTTCTTTCTTAAAAATTGAAAAATTAGAATTAATTATTTACTCATAACCACTGTTAAATTAACATTTTTAGCTCCATTTCATGGCTTAAAATAAATAAATCTCAGAACATCCTCAAAACCCTGTGTTAGAGTATGGCAATGTGACATAATATACATGCCATTAAAAGACTGAATTCTTAAGTTTCATAGATATTGAAAAAAAGAACATGAACCTGTAAAATCTATGTTTTGAGGAAATAGCAATTAAATATTTCATTGATCCTTTTACTGTTAAGAAGTTAAATTTGATAAAACCTTGCTTTGTATAAAGGATTATAACCTTGTGATGGCTCTATCCGCCATCTTTTCACTAACAGTCCTCTTGGGGAATTTTTGGTCCTTAAAAATTATTTTATTAGAAAGCTCCAAAGAACAGAGCGTAAACATGCAAATTAAGACTGGTATATATAGTCCAAGCTTTCAGGTTAGGAGAAATAAGATAGACTGCTAGCGGAGCAGTGAATAATCAAATTCAATGCTAAGCGTGGATATTTAGTAATTGATAATTATATTACTTATATTGACGATCTGTCACTTGACATTGAATCTAGATTAGATAGCTAAGAAGTCAGAGCTATTGAATTATGTAAGTGTACTGAATTATTTAAAGTCTTCTAATATCTCGCATACTTCATCAATTGTCCTCATATTTATTAATTGGGTGCATCTCTTAACTTGGATTGATCAAACTTGTGTTGGGGTTTGTGTTGTAAATAAATTAAGTGTTTTAGAACATGTCTAGTGTTCCTTCCGACCTCCCCACTCTGAGGGAAGAGAGAGAGTTTACCTCGCAACCTTCTTTTAGCTCAAAAGAATTTTCAAGTTTCCTTTTCGTATTTTTGTTTCTTTTTCTGACATTTTTTTATATTTGGATAGTTTTCGTTCTCTATCGATAATGCCTTCCTCTATGATTTTCACACAGTGATGACCCGGATGAATTTGATTTACGCATAAAGTGCGGCACTTTATTATACTCAATTCATTACAGCCAGAAACAGCGCCAAAAATACCAAATTTTAAAGTTTCGTTGGTCACAAATACAGTTTTTCGTACAAGAGTCCAGATGTCACTATTCACAGATTCATTAAGATCCTGTGTTTTCCTATAAAGGCATTTCCTCTAGATTTACCCAATGTCTAAATACAAGCACGGTGCCTTCCATTATTGGTTGAGAAATACATGTATGCTTGGTGTAGTCATACAATTCGTCTTTAGCTAGGACACGATGAAAACCACATCAACTTTCAGATCTAATTGGATAGAGTTATTATTTTTTAAAGGATATTATTTCTTTACTCAACAACAAATGAAAATATTCACCCCAAACAGGTTTCAGCATTTTTGAAAGAATCTAATATTTTAGAAAGATCTGTAATTTTCATGCAAAGCCTTTTAATTCTCACAGATATGCTCCTATTATAGTTTTTACTAGCGGAAAATTTATCCGAAACATACTTTAAAACAAGTAATCATACAATTTAGTTTACAGAATATGTATTTTCATCACATTCATTACATTGAAAGAAAGAGTAGCTTCATTAGGCACTTTTCAATAAGTCTCAATATCACTGATAGTTGACTTTCCAACACTTTTACTATTTTTAAATATACTCTTACTTCGTGGCATTGTAAATACGATAATTAACTCTTTCATACCAATAAAATACTGCTTGCTTAAGAAAATAATATACATTCTAAGTGTACAAGACAAGGTGCACGAGAAATTTTTAAAATACTAGATAGTTTTGTAGATTTTGTAACAACAAAGGTTTTTCATGATTAAATATCACGTAAAGAATAATACAGACAGTTAAAAACTGTAAAAAGGTAACTTTATTTATATCAATTCTTTAATTGTAAAAAAAAGAAAAGTTAAATAGAGATAATATTATATATAATGCATTAAATAAGGTGCAACGTCACAAGAAAGTTTTGCTTACATTAGCCAAATCTTTAATTGGTCAACATGTTGCGAGGCGCTCTAAGAAAGAATGAAAAATTCGATTGCATCTCTTTCTTAATTAAATAGTGTGATACATCATTGGGAAGATAAAACACACACACAATTAAAATTATTCAATAATACAAAAAAATAAAATCGAATTTCTTCTAGCCGGTCCTCTTAACGTTATGTCTCATGACAGCTGCATGAGAACTTTTCCGTTCGATGCTTTCCACTCAGCGTTGTTTCTTCCTAGGCGCAAAAATTAACTACTAGGAATTAGAGAGAGCTTATGTATAAAATAATGATAATAATACTGTTGATCTTGTTCTTTGTCCTTGTTGATCTTATAATTGTGCAGTGAAATAAGTGAAACTAATTGCCGTTGTCTCTCTAAGCTTCCATTCTTGGATTTATAACAATAGTAAAAAAAAGAATGTAGCAGAATGATATTACTGCATTTTTTGTTTAAACGAGATTAATATAAACTTATTTATTTATAATCCGCAAGATGCAATTTTTTACAATAATAATTTTAAATCTTTTGTTGATTAGTCAGTCACTAAATGTCTATATGTTCAGCACAAGTGGAATAGAGCAAAACAACGCATTGAATGGCTTTTCATAAATGTTATATATATATATAGGACGATTTAGAAATTTAATATATTATTTTACTTATAGTTTTATACTACATATTATTTTATTTATTTTTTACTATATATGGATATCTTTGTTTGTATCAGTTTAAACATATATATGGATTTAAAATATGATATATTTGTAATAACTGTTAAGCTCACCTAAACAAAAAGTGATAAAGAATATATCATATGTTTCCCTAATTTGCATAAATAAAGCGGAATCGTTGTTGTATGAAGGCTATAAAACTTTCTATCATGTAACCTATCATGTTTCCGACAGTTATAATAATGCAACATTAAAATATATTATAATACTTCTCTTTGAATATGCACAAATGTAAAAGCTTATGTAACTTAATTCATACAATATGAGCATTCAAAATTATCTAAATGCCATTAAATGGAAATTTTAAACTTTATAAGACATCAGAGAAGTTTAATACCTTCAACTATTTCAGCCAGTTTCGTCAGCATGTCGACATCTTTACCATCCAGTCGATATCCATCTTCGCTGAGAAATATTTTGGCATTCAGTTGTCGGAACCTTTGTAGGACTGCCTGTAGTATTTCAATAGGAAAAGAATTACTTACTCCGTGTATTTTGATAACACTTAAGAAAAGGTTTTTGATTTAAACGTTCATTGGATAAATCCTTCACAAATAATAATGCTTTGATTAATGCGGAAAAATCCACTTGCTCAACCTAAACATTTCAGACAGGTTTGGTGAAATTCATAAGCAAAGGAACGTTGTCAACGATTAAACAGAACTAAATATGGTACAAAGACAATAACTGGACAAATTTGCGACAGGAAGAATCATTAGAATGCTCAAATGCGGACGATCAAAACCCAAAGTATCTGTATGTGCCTTAGTGTATAATCTCGAGACTATAGCAGAGATTTCTACGTGAGAGAAATTTGAATCGACAACCTATAAAGGAATGGTCTAGAGTCACGCCAATTCGCTAAAACTGATATCCGACAATAATTGAGAGATACTGTTATGTCACAAAACTGGGTTCAGCTCTCAAAGCCACCTCAGGAATACAGGTTTCCAGATAAACTGTTTAAAGGAGACTCAGTCATGTAGGTTTGTATGTCAACTGACGAGCATTTGGCATTCCTCCCTCATCAATGAATAAAGAGCTCGTTTAAACTGGAGTCTAAAACATTATTACAGGAGACTGAGACAGTGAGTCAATGTGATGTCCTATAATGAATCTCGCTTCTGTTTGAACACTGATTCTCATCGGATAGCGATATGAACAGAACATGGAACTCGGTTTCAGAAGGGAAGCATTTTGGAATTAATTTTAGGATTCTGAGTAAGGGCAGGGGTCATGCTGGACGGCCTAACTGACCTCCATAGCTTTAAAATGGTATCTGTGACTGCTATAATGGTTATATAAATGAAGTTCTCGAGCGATAAGTTCACCTGTTTCGAGTTGCTGATAGTCCTGACTTCCTAAAAATCACTGCTCCTTTTCACCTTTCGAACCCGATCAACGACTTGCTTGAAATTGAACATATACAATGCATGCCATAGTCTTCTTACTCACCTGATTAAACACTATGGAACATATGTAAGGATATGCGTGGTAGAAAACTTAATGCTTTACTGCACCCATCAGGCTTCGTTCCAGAATTGAAAAGAAATCTTTGAGACTACAATTCATCCACAATGTCATATCAAGAACGCGAAACCGTTGTGTATCGTGCCTGACTATCAAAGATGAATACATATCTTGCTAAACTGCAGAAGCACATATCTCCTTTTTATTTCATTTGTTTTTCTTCAAAGCCTTCTCTTCTGGTTAGTTTTCTTTTAAAGTCTTTTTTTTTTATGATAAATGTGATTATTACCGTTCTTTCGCTTTTTTTCTTATTTAAAACTGTTTTACACTTCCATATTATGTCCCCCCATTCAGAATTAGCATTATTCCTACATTACTTACAGTATTGCTAACTTTACGGGATTTTTGGACGTTATTGGTTTTTATTTACCACATCTATCTTGCTATTTAACAGTATTTTTTATTATTCATTCCATTTAAGGAGGCAGAGAAAACATTAGCTTACATTCATTCAGAATTGTCTAAAAACTTTGAAATTGTCTTAAAGCCCTAAAATGATTTTGAACTATAACTTTCCTTGAAATAACTTTCAATAGTATTCTTAATATTTTTTATTCAAAAACGACTCATTTGAAGGGAAAGGAGCAGCATTATATTTCCCGTAATAATTATATTTACAAAAATGTATTACACAGTTAAAAAAGTGTTTTCTCTTCTCTGAAAAAGCCAACTAACAAATATCCTCTTTTTTCTAATTTACAAAGTAATATTATGGATCGTATGTGTTGTAGAAGGCGTGAATGGTCAGGGAAAATTGACACATATTGCTTTGATGCCCATCTGGATCAACGACCTCATTCACTGTGGGTAGGAGAATCAGGTCACAGTACTTAACCTTCACTATTCAAGGTTATACTCGAAGATTCAATCCATCTGACGGGCTATCATGATCTCCAATACATGTTTTCCGATACGCAGATATATTTCACTGGATAGGTCTTCCAGTGAAATATATCTGCATATGTTGCAGATCATAGAGAACACTGAATCCGTAACCCCCTAATTTTTTCAAAACTAATCTTTTCTGAATTTTCGTTTCATTTTCCAAACAGAATCACTAACTTGAAAGATTCGTTGCTAAAGAAGCTGCGATTAGATTCAAATAATAGCACAAAACCACTTTACTATTGTGACTTTGGGGCATTTGCGATTTTCTCTTCACCACCCTTGGGGACTTTTATTGAGATTGATTGCATAAAATAACAATTTCTTCCCAACCAAAGTGAAACGTTATTATGTTAATTAGATGCAGATTGAAATAAAGTGAAATGATTCAGATATAATGATATATAAGTAAAGGGAAATTTAGAATAGAGAGAGAGAAATAGCTCCAGTTGGTATAGATATATTAAGTAACTTATGTTATTAACAGGAGTGACAAATATCGACAATTGGTGATATTGAAGAATTGTCAAATAATTTCAACTAAGAGGCCTCGGTATGGTATTTTATTGTAAATACTAATTAAATCGATTCCCTAAGATTGAGATCAGAAGAGAGCCTCTATATTATAGTGCTTGATAAATGAATATTTAAGCTGGATTAGTCTTGAGTTGTTTTTTTTGACCGTTTATTGGCATTAAAGTTCAATACATTAAATTGAATTATGGTACAAGAGACACACACAGAGAGACAGAAGCGAGATACCGTCACACTATGAGTGGTAACAATACTACTAAATAATTTTAGCTCTCTTCGTTCAGACGTAATAATGATGCATAAGGAAACAGCAGTACATCCAATATGTCAAGTAAACATTCAATAACGTAATACTTCAGACCGTTAAAAATAAAAAGGAAACTCTTACAAAAGCTCCAAATCTATATGACAACAAAAATGACTACAAAAACCATAAGTCAAATAGGATACATTAAACATAACTCTTTTTTTTTCAAAACTTTTTATTTATGAGTAAATTGATATAGTTTTCAAAAAGTGGATTTTCAATGATAATTAAATATACCCTATTATTAGCATTTTGAACAAATTTGAATTATGCTGATATGATTTAAAACTAGTACCTGTATTTTAATTTTAAATAAATCTGTTTTATCAAAATAATTATACATCAATTTTATTTCCATATTCCATGCATAAGGGCGCGTCGTTGTTCTCTAATGCCTTACCTCTGATTACAACGTAATTAGAAAGAGTATGCTCTGTATTGATTTAATGGAATATGAAAGTGATTTTATTTACTAGAACAAAAAGCAACAGTCATGAGAATATGCTACAGAAGCAACATTCGTTCAGGAAAATGATTGTTATACGTAAAGTAAAATAGTAATAAAAAGACAAGAATAGAGAGAAAAGAGGAGGGGAAATAATGATAATAGACACAGCATACAGAATTATACAATAAATAACATAAAAACGAATTTCAAAAAAATAACTAAAATATTACAGTTCATTTTTGCAATTGTTATTCTAAAAGAAAAGTAGAAAATTGGAAGTTATATAGATTATGAAAAGATACAGGCCAATTTTTGTGTTCGTATGCTTGGGTAAAGTTGATGTAATTTAATAACCTTCATAAGAATACAATAAAAAAAAACCTCTTTTCAAAAGATACGTTTTAAAAGAAAGTCATTCATATTTACCTTAGCCCCCAGCATGGGTAGAGCTGCTGTCCAAATCGCACCGATGCTGATGACAGCCTGCGTGGCGAAGACAGCTTCTCTCCTGTTCGACATGTGACCTGTGCAACAGTTGAAATATTTCAGAGGGATAATATGCAAAGGATTCGCAGTAAGAAATAAATAAACTACCTTTAAGAGAAGTATAACTAATAAACCAAAATGAATTAAGACATAATCCGCTTGATTAAGAATTTAGGTTTAGAAACAATAGAGAACAATTGAAGAACATAATTCAACTCCATTCCTCTTCTTTTGTTTAAATGGCTCTTCGCAGAAGTCGTAAAGTCTGACAATAAACAACTGCATTAATCGTATAATTCCCGGTTCCATACACTCAACAAGCAAGACACCTTTTGGCCCCAAAATCCTGTAACCATAACGTTACTGTAGTTGAAGGCTTCTTTGAACACATATACATTCCTGTCACCTTTTAATCGTGAACGTTGGTTCGCCGTCTTTAAAATGTTTACACCATTTAGGCACAACACCATCATTCATAAAGTGTCCATCGTAAGTTTGGCTCATTTTTTTGGTGAATTCAGCTGTATTATTTCCCTTCTGTTTGAAGAAAGTGACTAACACTACGTAATTCGTACTTGGGGGAGCATCAATTTTTCTATATGTTTGCACACCTACAGCTCAGCTAAAATCGAGAGGTGGCATCGGTAACAGCAGATGCTGTTGCAGACACCCATCGCAGACACCCACTACATATCCTCACCTCCTTCCATTAGTCTGGTTGTTTGACAGCACAATCGGAGGTTGAATAAGAAACGACCCTCATATATAAGCATACTATGGTCAGGTAGCAAATAAATTGTGCTTACACAAACTACAATTGTTATGGGGATCAGACAAAATCTATGTAGGATGCTAGTTCCTATCAAAGCAGTGTCTTCAAATTTGATATTAAAAACAGCTGAAAAAGAGAAAGTGAGTTGTTTTACACAATTTTAACACTGGAAGACGCATGGTATGAATTGTAACACGAGACTGCCCCCCCCCAGAGAATGTTAAATGGAATAGTTACAAAATATATTATTGCTATTTTTTAAAAAAAATCATGCAATTAATGGTAATTACAACTTTTGATATGTAAAGTGATGTTAAATGATAATTTAATAATAAATTAAAAACTAATAAGTAATAAAATAAAAGTACATACATTCTTTTCGGAAGACCATATTTGTAAAAAATTAATTTTATATGGATAAATAAACTTGTTTAACATTCAAAGTGATTATAATCCGCATTAACATTCTGGGTATAAATATTTTGAAAGCTTAGGTTATACATGGATCAGAGGCATTTTATTCTTTTGACATGTTTAATCATGTCTATATTACCAGGCAATTTTCAATAACATTGTGGGTTGCTTTTTTGTCTGCCACTTTAACATCTTACTATTATTTTAAAATGAATTTATAATATTTTGTTGCATAGATTGACAACACTCTTTGTCATTTAGTTCGATGTTTACGATTGCCAACATTGATTCTGACTTCAAACGTTGCCGTTTCAGTTTGTGAGCTACAAATTTTTAAATTTGAATTTCTTTTAAAATTTTAGCTTCTTTCGACTTAATTGTAGCATTTTTAATCTGAGGCTGTTGTTTTGTCATTCTGTTGTTCATTTTATATACTTATTATGAGTAATCGGAGAAAAAATAAGTTTCTTGTGAAAGAAAATTCACTTGTAACAGATTCAGGATATCAGTAAGACTATCAATGTTCGCAAGTCTATCAAACACAAACTAGATTACTTGAATGAATATTCCCAGATCAACAACAACTTTGGTAATAATTGAACATCAAAAGGGCAATGGAATCGTTAATTTAAATTTCTTGGAAAGTGTCTTTTCGAGTCTCTGCTATCCCAACAGTCTCTGCTAAGACTGTTTTGAAAAAAAAAAGTCTCTACCCATATGAAGATTCTTTATTTAAATTAGATTACAATATAATTTTAAAGTATTCCTATTCAGATTTTGTTGTTCCCTCTTCAATTACTTAAAAGTTAAACAAGTAAAGTTCCATAAATTTGCAATTTGTTTGTGGAATGCGAATAATTAGAACAGGATATTTTGTATCCAAAAACTATGTGCTGCACTGAATATGCTGTGTATGACAAAAGGAGCGTATAACCTATGTGAAAGAAAGCTCTTGGTTGATGCTACTTCAATTACATTAACATATAAAATAGTACAACTTATGTGCATGAAATTATGCGAAGAAAAGTTATTGGCGATGTGCAACCATGGGGAAAACCAGAACGTTAATGAGTTATTAAACGGTTGGTTGAGGCAAATTGCCCCTCAAGAAATTTTTAATGAGGTGCAAACATTTTCGTTTGGGTGCCTATAGGAATTTAACAAAGCATATAATGGCACAAAAGTGTTTTGAGAGGCCAAGGCATAAATGCGGTTTACTGTCCCCTGCATTTCTACAAAACTTTTCACACCATTTCAATCAACTGAACTGTATTCTTTACCTTAAAAATCAGCAAGAAAAAGTAGGATGACGTTTATTAAAATAAAAAAGCGCGGAAGCATAAAGTACAATGTTGGGGAGTTTTAATTATGTGTTGTTAACAGCTTGTTTTGAAAATTCGATTGAAATTGCTTAAGCCTTTTTTTTTCAGAATTGTATATTTATAACTTTATTAATAATTTCACACAAATGTTTCTGATGGTACTATCTAGTAAAAAAATTTTAAAAAAAGTTACACATCCGTTTACGCTATTCGAGTCAGTGATTCTAAACGATATTCTATGTCTCTCACATAATGATCTGGAAATATTTAAAACCTAAAGAAGAGGTGCAATTACAGCTAAAGAGATGTACACAGAAATCAAGCCCATACTTAAAGCAATTCAATACATGAGGTCGTAAATCTCTCTGGGTTTCGCAGAGACTATGGCCAAGACTCAAACAAGTGGCTAAACAAGTATGACTGAGTACCTAATAACTTTAAATGGGATGAAAATTTCTACCTGGCAAACGAATCCTTTTTCCTGGAGAGAACAGCTGGAGAAAGGTTTGAAAATAATGAAGAACTTCTAGCATCTTGGGACCAATTTAAATCGGAAATGACCAAAATATTTGCTGACTATAGACGATCAAAGAAGAGAGTCGAGGAAGAGCTTAAATCGTGAGCATAAAAGCCTGGTGAAACCATGCAATCCTACATCCAAAGCGTGCTGAAACACTGTA
>BMAW01012542.1:904-11446 GCA_019974015.1 Nephila pilipes | reverse complement strand
TCAATTCCGAGAAAAACTTTAAAAAATATCTTTTATAATTCTTAGATCCAAAAATATATTATTAGAACACAAAAATCTTAAGTTACTAATAGTTTTAAAATATAATACAAAAGAAAGAGTTTTGAATTCCAGTATTTATCTTCAGCAAGTTTTTGATATCCTTTAATAAAGCACTCAACTAGCTTGCATCAGATCACCAGAAAGCTATTTCTGCGAAGATATTCCACATATAGCCAAAATTTCGCTTCTAAAGTAAGATGTTATTCCGATAAATATGACAAATTCAATTACATAGTTTTGATTTTGCATACAATAAAACAAGTAGATAGCGTACTAACGGTAGGCCACTCACAACTGGCAAAATTTTCTTTGAATTTCCCTGCACGTCATATTCAAAGGTTTCATAATTTGGGACTTTTCACCACAAGCGTGAAACCATACTACAAGCGTGAAGCCATATTCTTAAAAGGGTTCGATAATTATTGGGATTTGAAAGTTACAAGTGAGGTTACTCATTTTATAAAATGTGTAACATTCAATAATATTTCGTTTTGAACATACAATTCCAAAGTAATTAGTCCACTAAATTGCCGCTGCCAATTCTCACAAAGGATAACATCGCTAATTTCTTACCTAAAGGGAACCATTTTTCAAAGGATTCCATAATTTTGGAGCTTCTAAACTTCTTAGTAATAGGAGAAACAAGCCCATATGTACTTCCCCAACCGATAACGATACTGATACAGTAGAAAGGAAAAAATTACAATTTAATACATGGATATTACAGCATAACTTTCCAGTTATAAGGAAAAATAAAATATAAAGGGAGAATCTACTCCATTATATTTCTGGTGCCTCCTAGTTAATTCATATTATTACAACATAGATTTGGAATTATTTAGAGATTTGAATGCTTATAGAACTTTTCACAATTACATTTAAATGAATGGAAATATTACCAAGATTACATTCTTTAGATGGCTTTTACTAAAAAGAGATTAAAATATTACTCAGTATATGAATTATATAAAATGCTATGAGCAATATACAATTTAACCAATTTAATTAATCTAAAACTAAGTTTCAAATTATGATTTGATATCTGTTTTTTGCCTTTTCAAAACCAATTTTATGCAATTTTTTTTGTTGCTTGGTATAAAATTTTGGAAATTGCATAATATTGGATATCAGGTTTTGAAATTCAATTATTCTTTGATTGAATAATTATTCATTCTGTCACTTCAATCAGTTTGATTTCTTTTTTTTCCGACTGAAGAAACAGAAATAACGACCTAATGGTATATTATTTACATGCACGATCTAATTTTTTGGAGAAAATCTCTGTTTTCAATCTTTAGATAACCTAACTTCACAGAAAAACCTGGGATTGCTGTTATAAAACTCAGAGTTTCCTAGAGAGAAGAGAGCAGATTTTGTTTTATTCTTTAAAAAATACTATCCTTTTGATCAAAGCCCTTTTACATTGTCTTAAGAATTTTTTCATTCCTCCCAAGATAACATTTTCTTTATGGCAATAAGCTCATCATCATAGAAAGGTAAGAATTCACAATCATTATGTAGATAAAAAAACCTTTGAAATAGCTCTGCTGTTTTAGAGGAACAAAGTAGGCTGCTACTATCTTGCAATAATAACGCCTAAACAAAACTCCTTAATAACTAGTACCACTTTCGAATCTCTTAATTTACTTCATAAAGAGTGCATCAAAAGTGACAGTCTCATTTTCTTTGAACCCAATGGAGTCAAAGAGTTTGAAACCTTCTGGCACTTCAATGTCATATATCCTTTTCCTCCATTAGGATCGAAATCTGCAAACGCCAAGTAGTGACTCAGGTTGAACACTGAATGGTATACACAACCTATAAATTACTGGTTGCGTATACTAACGCAAAAAGCCACTTGTATTTGTGTACCTATGGAACAACTGCTCACAACTCACGACTAGTGATATATAGCACATCCTTGCAGCCCTTCACTCAACCTGGTATTGATGATTGTCGAGGAACATATTCAAGCAAAATTGCAATTACGAAAACTTGGGAGGGATGTATATAAGACGAGCACTAACTTCTTTGTTGTCAGTTGTAATTCAATAGTGTCAGGAGGTCAGCGATGGCTGCAATGCACGATGACAGTATGTCCATCTCTTTCATCACAAGTCTCTCATGTAAAATGGAGAAATCAGGATGAAATAGACAGACACTTTGTTCTTTTAGGCTGAATGATAGCATGCCTGGGGGAGGCATAGGACACTATACTATAAGATTTTCTGGAAATTAAGATATTTCCAAATAGTTACAGGTACTATATAGTATAGATGTTCTAAACATTTAATAAATATTTTATTTTTATTTCTCAAATGTGGCCCTTTCTGATAACTACACGTTACCATGCCTCTGAAATCACGAGAGAATGACGATGTAGAAACTTGCACTTTGTAACAAGTTATAGCGCCATCTGGCGAGTTAATCCTTGTTCTCCTTATGCATTGAAAGTTGTACATTTTAGATGCTATATACCCCTTAGATTTCTTTGCATGAGTTTCAGAGCATGTATGTGCTGATACTGTCTTACTGTTGCCAGTCTTACCGAGGAGTTATACTCACGTTGTCACGTCTGGGGAATCTTCAGAGAGTGCCTGCTTGGATGGAATGCAGTCGCTAAAAGCACCAAACATACACGGTATTGCCTTTTGCCATTGCCGTAAACAAACTGCCGAAATTGCGTACTTGAAAATGCAAGAAAGGCGGCACTTTTGAGAATGGCAGGCAAGAAAAGAATTTGCATGCGGCTAAAGCTACTGCGCTGCCTTTTGCATTGGCTAAGCATTTGCGCTGGCAACATGCTGTCCTTTAAAGGCAAGCAAATTTTTTGGTATTTCTGCTGGGTAGGCAAGGCCAGGCAAGCCTGGCTTCATTTAGGCGTTTAAAACGCTGCCGTAGTAAACCGCGCAAAAGCCGCTGCATTGCCGTAAACTTTTGCTGGCAGCGCGCTGCTGCATTTCGCGCTGGCACGCAAAACCGTAGGCCACGCAGCGCCGTACGCGCGGTGCCGTATAAACGGCGCGCAGGCGCAAAACTTTCATGCCATACCACCATCTGCTCCGCCTTCGCTTTCCGAAAAACGCACAGCAAAATGCCTGCTGCAAAGCCGGTAAAGCCATCGCCATGCAAACAACCGTTGCAGTACCACAGCAAAACCTTTATACAAAGCAATGCCGTACCGTATCGCAGTACCGCGCTGCCGCCGTGGCATAAGCCAGCAAAAGCCTTGCGTAGTACTTTATCATCAATTTTCACAATGTAAGCAAAAAAAATTGAATATGACGATTTTATTTAGAATAAACCGAGATAGGAAGTTTACATTATATAGAAATAGTGACTATTTAATTGGAAAAAATACAACTGATAGCATTTGGGTTCCATTGAGGAAGTCTTTTTTATAAGAAATAATTTTAAAAAAAAAACATTTCATCGCTATCATTGCCAGTACAGTTTTCCGGAATGAATCGTCAAAGATATCAGTATCTTAATATCTTCATTTGTTTTAAGCACTGTAACCATTTTCCAGCCATTTTGTTTCCTGAAACCTATTCCATATGTTACTCTTTTAGTTTACCTACTCCAGAAATAAAATTCTCTAACAAGATTAAAATGTAGAATATACGATAGACTCCGAATTGCAGCAATCACTTAAATTAAAATTCAAACATTAAAAATGAGTAACTACCAACGTTTAGAATATGGAATGAGGTAGGTAAGAGTGTAGGTGGATTAGAAACAGAAGCCAGTCTCAAATCCAGATTTACTTAGAGATTAGATTTAACTCCCTGCCCGCGCAGCCCGCCTGCCAAAGCACATCGCCAAAAGAAAACCGCGCGCCCGCCACGCAGGCGCATACCGCGTACGCTGCCGTACGCCGCTGGCAGCTGCAGCTGGCACAGCAGTAGCACCGGCTACCAAGCAGAAACGCAAAGCCACGGCACCAGCGCCGCTACCTTTGCTGGCAAATACCAACGCTGCCCGGCTACCGCGCAAAACTGCCACGGCAGCGCAGCAGCCGTACAGCGCCGTGTTGAGTAGCCACACCTCCATGTATCTTTGAAAAGAAGCACTGTGACTGCTGAGATGTAGCAAGAGTTGAGGTCTTGCAGCCATATATTTTGCCTTTTCAGAGGGGTGTAAGATGTTCAGGTGCACAACATTTTAATGGATGACAGCAGGCCACCATGTGCTCATCTGGTCGGCAATTTCTGGAAATGCAGGATATTCATGGATGGATTAACCAGCCAGATCTCAGACTTTAATCCACTTAGAGAGCATTCCTTGGGACTCTCTGGATATAGAGCAATAGTAATTGGAATCCCCTCAAAACTATTCAAGACCACCAAAACGTTGTTGAACAAGTAGGACCCATTTGCCACCCAGAACTCTTAAACTCCCTAATTTTCCAGCATGGAAATCACGGTTTCTAGGGCCTATATATCTGTAAGAGGGATATACTCCTATTGATCCTTTTTTTGTTCTATTCTAGAACTTTGCTGTTTCATGCACCTTGAGAATTCGATGAGTATTATGAACAATCATGTATGTGTGTATGGCTTGAAAGGATTATTTTTTTTTGTATTATATCAGCCTAATCGACCAAGTTTCATTAAAATCTGTCCAGAAGTAGTTTCTAGAAATAATCGACTAGATCAGAAGGCTCTTTAATTTTGAAAGACATCGAAAGTGCTATAGTACATTAACTATTAAAAAAAAAAAAAAAAAAAAAAAACCAGCAAAGAAAGAAAAATTTGGGAAAATTCTTTTCTGTCAGGAAAAAAAAAAAAACACATAGCTAAACTCTTACTGTCATATTTCATGTACATACAATCCTAGACTCTAATACCTTATGAAAAATTTGAATAAACCAAGCATTTAAAATTCGTTATGTATGAAAGCATTAGAGTTTTATAATTTTTTAAACAAGTGTTTTGCATTGTACTTGAATTTTTATAAAAGCATAATCTAATGATTTGAAAGAAACAAAGTAACTTACCTTTTCAGGATCTGTACCTAGACGTGCTTATACAATTCGCCCTTGAGTTATCTTGTACTCATCTGAAAAGAAGTTATTCAAATAATTTCTTGACAGATGGCTTCTTAAAACACAGAGGCAATTTTTCTTCAGTAGAGATCCAATACATAGCTTTTGATATTTTAAATATCCAAGAGCTTCATCAGAAGGAAGTTGAGGGGAATTCATCATTTTGATGTTTGATTTACTTAGTATTAAATTCTGGATTAAGGATTAATTTATCTAAATTTTATTTATTTATTTAATATTTAATTTTACTTCATTTTAGCTAATTCTGGATTAGCAATTAATTTCTCATTATTTATCAATTAAATTCAATGCATATTCTGGTACAGAAATATTTATACCACACACAAATCACTTTAAATAACAACAGATTTTTTACAATATATAGCAAGTTTATCAGCTAATATTTCAATATTTTTAATCCAAAGATGCGCGTGTATAATTTTAAATACAATTGCATAAATTTAAAATATTGAGATATGGCTGATACTATATACATGTATTTGAAACATTTTATTCAGGATTTTCAAAATTTAATTATATTACCTAAAACAATATGTTTGCATTAAATTGCTCATAAATATTATTGATGAAACCAGGCAATTTAGCATTCAGGAAATTCTTAAAGAAAAATTCTTCTTTTTTTCATATCTTTTAATCAGAATATATTACAATGTTATACAAATAAACATAGACCAACATATTAAGATTTCTAGAGTTGAATGCGAACAGGGTTTTTAGATATATTTGCGTTTAGGTACCTTTTTTTAAAAATAATATCCCATAAATAAACAAAATCAGTTACTACTCACGTAAAAAACCCATGCATAATTTATATTGAACCAAAGTTTTTTTAATAATATTACTGTATATTTTTTTAAAATTTTTTTAGAATTTTCTAACTTAGGAAATTAATTTTTTTTTCTTTTTTTCACATATTTCTTAATACCTAAGCATGGTTTCGAGAAAGAAATATTTTAGGTTCACCATGTTCATAAGTACCTTTGATAGAGACATAAAAAATTTGGAACTATTTTGTGTTATAGTTTTCTTTAAAAAAAAAAAAATACCTAAATGCAAATATATCTCACAAAAAATGTCTGTAAATGTAAAATGATAAAAAAAACATTGCTTTTATAATTATCAGGCACACACAAAATCTTAACTCCATTAATTAAACACTTAAAATCAAGTAGTCTTGAATGTGGAATTCTATAATTACTCGCATGCCTTGGTATTCTTTAATTTGCTTTGAGTTCGAGCTTTTTCAGCGAATCTTTTCAAAGTTATACGCAATGAAAACAAGCATAATTATTGCCCCAAACAGTATCCTTTCCTTTCAATCTTTGTACACACATTAGTGATCATCATTTTCAACAGTAATTGTAACACCACCTACCGGAAAAGACAACAACGTGAAGTCGGAATTTTCATGGTATAAATAATATTAAATTTAGTCAATAATTCAGATTTAAAAACTCGTGATAGCACGACTATTTCATGAATAAGGTTGAAATCCCTTAGACTTAAAATTATTCCGATAACAATCAACCAATTCAAATGCATCCTTTTTAGAGTTTAAAATAATATTTTTTCTTAAAGTCGAAGATGTCACAAGGCTATTCAACTTAATATTAGCACATGAAAAAAAATTAAAAATATTTTATACAAATAGTTTTTCGTAAATAAAATAGTAGGCAAATTTTATGAAATTAAAGCGTGGAAAAGAAAAAAGTTCAATTAATCTCTAATTTTCATTATACATGAATATTAATATATTATTGGTTAATATTAGCATTTAGGTCTAAAAAAATTTATTTGTCCCTATTTAGTACAAGCAAAATAAATGTCTTTCCCCATCTAACCACATGTTTTTACCATTTGAAAACAAAAAATAACTTATAATGACTTAACTTTAGTATTTCTTACCGTTTTTTTTTTTTTTTTTTTTTTTTAAAAATTAAAAAGTAAAAAAAATGTCACAAAAAAAATGTTTAAAAAAATAATTAATTAAAGGTGATAAAATCAATAATATAAAATACAACTTTTTTTAAAAAAAAAAAAAATTTGAACCTAGCTTTAATAAAATAATTTTTTATAAGTCTTTATTTAAGAAAATGAAACTTTTCAATGTTCCTTTTGTGACATTGAAAACATGGACTTTGTTGAATAAATTGAAATCCCCCCCTTTTTTTTAAGCGACAGTCCCCTTTTTCATTTACGTTATCAATAATTAAAATTTTATATTTACCACAAAAATTGTTACAAAAGAAGTGCTGTTTTTTTCGCATTCTAATGTTAACTCTGATCTAAATCTTTCCTACATTTCAAAGCCATTCAATAATATTATCAAAAATTATTTATTGTTGAAACATTTATCAATAATAGGATGTCATAAATAATTTCATTTTGATTTAAAACTCAAAATTTCGAAAGTTCTGACCCACGCTATGGGTTGTTTCTTGAACTGCATTGTTTATAATATTGTTGACCTAAATTCCTTGAATGCTTTAATTTTTCAAATTCCATGAATTTTTTCCTTTGAACATCAAAGGACATTTACGCATTAAATAGTTTACTTTTTGGACGCATCATTTGTATTCATTGTAGAATATATTTATAGCGATTAAAAATTATATCTTATAAAAAGTTTAATGCATCGCTAATTGATTTCAACAAATTCATCAGTTCTGAAATATACTTAATAAGACAGGAAGTAGTAGAAATGTGATCAATTCGTAACAGAGATTTAATATTAATTTTATGTAAATGATTTACATAAAGATTGTGTTAATATGAATAACCTACGAAAAGTAACTAATCCAATTAGAAACTTTAATAATACTTTAACAAAACTTAAATTTATCACGTGCATCTCAGCTGGAAATTCAAGAAAAATGGAAATTCAGTTCTTATAAATGAATCATTTAACTCATTATCGGCCTGTAAAATCAAAATTTTCTATCACAGTTAAAATAATAATCAAATGATGAAGCAAACTACAATCTAAAAAATGAATTACAATTTATTTGATATAGCATCCTGCTTTCAAAAATTCTTGTAGTATTATTTTATATTATTATTCATAAAAAACTTTTATTGATTTGTTTTTGAAATTTATTTCATTTTTGATCATCTGAAGCTTTGGATGTTTCCTATAGCAATTTTTCAGAGGCAGAAAAATATCCTTTTGAATACAATCGGAATTAATTTTTTTTTTACAAAAATAAATAGCTTGGCAATTCAAGAGAAATGCTTGTTTCAAATATTTTTCTTGTAATATATAATTACGCATATATTGTATTACACATTTTTCTGTTTAACTTTCATTGAACTCTTTCAAGTTCTAAAAAGCTCAATAAATACCAAAAAATTGTTGTTATGATAACATTAAAATAACATAAAAATTTGTTATAATCAAATTTTGTAACAAGACTTTAATTAAGATCCAATAATAAACAAAATCTATTAGAATAAAGTTATGAATTTTCTCTCAGAGAGCACGTACAACTGCATCCTAAGTAGTAAGTAACAACAATTTATGTCTCCAGAAAATACTCGATACTTTGTGTAGCAAGATATAAACTAACCCTACCAGTGATGGAGTAACATAAATCTGTAAGTCTGACTGCTTGTAACTAGAAATGATATAAGCGGTTACTTTAGATAGACTCCAGCATATTAAATCCTGTCTGGTAATAATTCCAATAATCTATTACTTTGAATTATATGTTCTAATATCTCAAACTTCTGATGTTTCTAGAATCTTATGAACTCTTGTGATATGTGTTCAAACATCCTATTACTTTTTTCAATATGTTATATTATCATGTAATTTTTAAAATATATTCTACTACATTAATTTTTTATCACAATTTAATACTATCATTAGGTTGATTATCTTCAATAATGCAATCTTTTTGTAGATGTAAAAACTTCAAAATTTGAATTACTCAAGTGGCGTCAAAAAGGCTGTAAGATAAGCATTATAACGTAAGAAGTGACAAAAATTAATAGATTTTTGTGTAGGAATATATTACTGACGGAATAGGTTCCAAGCACGTAACACTATTATTTATCCTATACGTGAAATAACGCCCATCCATACCAGTAACCCACACAAAGTTAATGGCATTAGTATTTGTTAGTTTTTTTTTATATCTCTTTTTGCGCACATAAAACTCGAATAAAAATGGTTGAGAAACGAGACATTGCTTTTGTCAGTACAACGTGCGTTCTTGTTTCAGTACGCTACCATTATTCGAGAAGGACAAAAGTACACTATTCCGGCGGAGGGTGTTGTGGTGGGAGACATCGTGGAGGTGAAGGGTGGAGACCGGATACCTGCGGACATTCGAATCGTTTCTGCCTCCTCCTGTAAAGTAGACAACTCCTCACTGACCGGAGAGTCCGAACCCCAGAGCCGATCACCCGAACTGACCAATGAAAATCCTCTAGAGACAAGAAACTTAGCCTATTTCTCAACGAATTGTGTGGAAGGTGAGTACATTTTGAGACAAGTTACTCCTTGCTGAAAATCATGAGTTAAAGTTAAACTCTCCCCGGACCTAAGAAGGTCCCATCAGACTGCGGAGGTGCTTAGCGTGTTTGACTGCGACACTGCCAACCCAGGTTCGATTCCCGGTGGCTCGGGTGCTCGTCATGGGTCAACTCAGCCCTTCATCCACTCCGCAGACGATAAATGAGTACCATTTCCCCCTTGGGAACTTAACTGGTAGTCTAGCTTAAGGCTGGACGAAATTAGTGTTCCTGGCACAAAAGGCTACAGAAATTGCACCATCTGATGGAAAATTGTAAAGACAGCCACGGAGAATTTCATTCCAGGAGTATTTGGAATGAAGTTTAGAACAAACGAAACATACTCAGTGTTAACCGCCTCAGTCCCAGCGTCATCTGTAGGAGACACTAAACAACAATTCCTTAAACTTGCTGTTTATATATAACATTATTAATTTCTCACTCCAATCTTCCCACTTCTGATTTAGAACGCAGTGTCGCCTGTGGGTCCATGGCTATCAAAATCAATCGATTTGAAACTATAATTATGGAATTTATTTCAGCTCGGACTGATATTCTTAAATTGCTAACCGAATTTACCAAATGTAGATAGTTAAAGGATACAGGAAAGAATCTGTATCTATCAGAAAATGAATGAAACATAATAAGTGAACACTGTAATTACGTCTAATTTAAAATTTCTCAGAATTGGAATGTATTGGGCAGAAAAAACTATAACTCCCGTACTCGCAGACAACATTTCTTGAAAATCACGAGTTTTCAATAAGAAACAACTTAAAATTGAGAAATTATTTAATTGTATAAGATAAAAAGAGAGAGAAAAAAACGAATGATAATTTTCGGAAATTAGGATTCTTCTTTAAAAAACAGTTCGGACAGGAATATTTTGCGATTCAAAT
>BMAW01012533.1:0-65939 GCA_019974015.1 Nephila pilipes | reverse complement strand
TGAGTAAGAAATCAAGATCGAAGGCGCATTGAAAAATAATAGGTTGATTAAAATAGAGAGAGAGAGAAAGAGCAATTATTGAATATTCATTTTCTGACAAAAATAAAATGCTTGGAATTAAATTTGCATGTTTCAATTATTAGTCCTGGATTTCTATTATTTTGACTTTCTTTTATGAATAACCAACTCATAGAAATAAAGAATACTGAGTTAAATAAGAGGAAGGTGTTACAATATGATGGATGAAACTCTAAAATTTAAAAAGGAATCGACTCGAATTTAAAGGACCTTCATAAGGATGTTTTACTATAAAGCGAGACAGCCGCAACCAAATTGGGGGGTGGGGGTGAGTTTAAACAGAGAAAAATATCCTAATTTTCAGAAAAAATTATAAATTTTAACAAATTTATTCTTTTATTATATGATGTTACTAAAATTTAAAAATGAAATGTAAATTTATACAGTAAGCTCTCTGTATTCTGCATTCGATGGTTTGGCACATTCTATAACCAGGACCAAATCTAGCTGTTTTTTCGGATTATTATTTCGTCCAGACGCGTAAATTAATAAATTTCAACCACCAGATCCCGACGCAATTCTGCTGGCATTTTCATCAAATTCTTATCGTAATTGTCAGTTTTTTTATTTTGTTATAGTGTTTCTTGTTTTTTTTTTCGGGTTATATATCAATTCTGAAAAATATTGCAACTACGTACATACAGTGTTCTATGTAGTAAAATGTTCTTGAAACTCAGTTGAGTGTTCTTCAAATGCTAATAAGACTACTAAGGGTAAGCAAGCAAGTTTATCACAACTTGTTTTAACTATCATTGTACGATTTTAATTTTTTTGTGCTTTGCTTTTATGATTATAAGAATATTCGATTAAGTTAATGTTCAACTTTTGAATTTAATTAAGTACGTGGTGATATAAATAAATATTTCGCCAGATACAATGCCAACACAGGTTTAGAATGTGTACAAACACATTAAATATGTGTTTTACTCATTGAATATTTTATCTAGAGTAACCTATCTTTGGTTTCCCCATCAAAACTACATTGACTTACGATAACGCAACAAATATTCCCAACTTAGCTTCTGTTTTTTAACATTATTCTTTAACTTTAACATTCTATTCATTAACATTTGGTTCTATTCTATAAAATATCGCTCAGCTCTTTAATATTAGGTTTCATTCTTTAACCTTTAGAACTCGGCTGATTCTAAGTAAAAATATCCGTTCCACTTGGCGCTTTTAGGATTGAGGAAAAGTTTTCTTTCCCCCACTGGGAAGTTCGAGTGCGCCACATGTGGTATGGTTAGTTTTCTAGTTACAAAGGGGAGATAGTAAGGGTTGCTGATTTTTAGTCCGTAATCATCGACGAGTAAGTAAGATCCTAATATTTGGCGCCCTATCATATCACAATATTTTTTTCTGCATTCTTGGTTCCCATTTTTAATTGAGTGACTTACAAAGTTATAAAGTTCCGCACCACACCAACATGAGGACTTAGAACCTAGACAGGCTTAACAGCCGGTTTTCAATTGAACAAGACTCGAACTCACAACTCAATCCAGACTCCGAGTTTGCGACATCACTAGTCGCCTACCGTTGCCCTTTTATGATTAAATATTATGAAAAGTGATATTTAAAAAATAATTTTTAACTTAATTGAACACGTTTCGAAGCTGCTGAGTAAATCTTAAGTACGTCAAATTAAGGCAAAACCTTCAGTTAATTTATGCATTCCAATGAAAATAATATGTAACACTTTTTTATATAAAATATTTCTATGAATCTTTAATTTTAGAGAGAAAAAAATGTTAATTTGATTTTTTTTTTTAATATTTTTTTTTTTTTTTTCTAAATGAGACTTACATCTTAAACTGAAAAGTTCTTGTAACAATTCTTTTGAAATGTCTGTTTTAAAAATATAAAGTGAATTCTACTTTTTAAAATTTTTGACTCTTTTTTGTTTATTTTTTCCTTTTCTTTTTATTAAAAATGTATCAGTTTTAATCTTTTTTATTCTAGTATTTAATTTTTTTATTGGTTTATGTGTTAAGAGATTTTTAAATAAATTGTGTGTTATTCTTCGAAACAATTCTGGTCAATACAAAGAGCCACATTGCATGCCTTACAGATAATAGTTGTTCTTTTTTGTATATTCTTTTTCGCACAATATGAGTACTTTCTTTTTTTCTTTTCGTCAATTGGTCAATGAGAAAATTTATTACCATTTTCTTCATTTTTTTTATTACTGAAGACTGCATTTTTATGATTTAATTTTCCTACTAGACATGTTATTAAATTCATTCTAAATTCTTTTAAGCTGAATTTTTAACTTTGTTTGGTGCGACTTAAATATCAGAAACACAACTATATCGATGAGGCTGAAGAATAATTTTTTGTCAACTTCCTAGTTCGTCTAGCAAAAGTGTAGGTGGATGCCCTGCGGTCTCCTAAATCAACATATCCCATGTGCTTGAGGAAATTTGCCACAATTTTTTGCTTTGAGGTGAATAATTTTTCTTTTTCACATTCAGCAACGTCTCCAAAAATTTTTTTGAGTGTCTATCAACAAAATTTTATTCATCTAAACCATTCATCAAATTCTAAATCTCTATTTCTGTGAGAAATTTCAGATTCATTCTAAAAAGCAAAGACAAAAACAACAACAACAAAAATCTATCGTTCATAGACAACGTAAAGTCATCAAATGGAGTATTTTTTCGAATTTGATTGTTCTTAAAGGTCGCCAATGATAAGGAATTCGCACACAACTGATAACGTTGGCGAAAAATACCCCCACCCAATTATGGACAATAGAAGCAAAGTCGTAAAAAGGGTCAGGGAAAGTAATAAAAGGGTCTGCTGAAGAAAAAAAGGGGGGAAGAACTGCCTCTTGATAGCTTGGTACAGCAGTTGTACCGGAGCCGAAGCGAGGGACAAAAAAAATTTCGGTACAGCATATGTATCGCCGATGTTTAAAGGTTAATATTACAAAACAAAATTTTTAATTTCATACTTCGAACACAAGATTGTTTATATATACTATATATATATATATATATATATATATATATATATATATATATATATATATATATATATATATATATATATATATATATATATATATATATATATATATATATGGCATCATTTGGATTAAAGATGGTGCACTTCCACATACAGCGAAGACTATTTGTAGGGTCTTAGAAAAGCATTTTGGGTGATCGCATCATCTCTTGCCATTTTCCTTTTCCGTTGCCTCCATGTTCACCCGATCTGACTCCTATGGATTTATGATTTTGAGTATATATTAAATCCCCCTAGAATTTACTTGTATAATCTGTAAACTTCGTCTGGTTTCAAAGATTCTACAAAGCATGAGATTGCAAACGTCTCTCATACCATGTTAATTTCTGCCTTATTGTCTAACGTCTCCTGCATGCAATGCATAATTGCATGTTATGGCACTCATATGGAAAATGTTTGATTTTAATGAATGTATTCTTTTGTCAATTACATGTTGTCACATATGATTGGTGCCTTGTCTCTGTCATATGCAGTATTCCCCCGTTCTCCTTGAAGAACTGTTCTTTGTATGAGCAAAACATGTCAGTTTTTGGAAATGTAAGTTCCTTTTCAACGTTGTTTAAGGTTTTCACTTGCTATAAGAATTTGAGATGGGGAAAAGTAGCCGTTGTCATTCGAACATTTCGTGTTTCAGTTATTATAACCATAACCGTGAGCACCACTGTGTTGCCATTCACAAAATCTCTAACGCATACCTCCAAATAATTCTATTTGAAATCTCATCTTGATCGGTTTAACGGAACGAACGCTAGAAGTGTAGATGCTGACAAAGATTTTTTATGGCCACCCTATATACATATATGCGAATTATCTACATTCAATACATTTATACAATTATTAGTTACAGGATTTTCATACAGAGAATATAACGCGTCATTTTAACGAATATATAAAACATTTAATGAGCATATTCATAATCGAAGAAACTCTTAATTTTATATCGAATTTTCATAATGATTCGAAATATTTCAATATTTCATTCTTATTGTAATATTTCATGAATATTAAAGTTACAATTTTCAATTGCAGCCATCATTAAGGAGAATAAATTATTTCAGCTTCAGACATATTTTCTGTTAAATAATTCGAATAGAATGTAGAACAATTCAGAGCGTTATAATACAGTGTGATGAAATGTACAGATTCGAGTAATTAAACATTACTTTTTGTTTTACTAGCGATAGAAGAACTAGCTAATGATGGCATCTCGAAATTGATTCAGATAGAAGCATGTGATAACCTTTCGGACAGTTAACTTTGCTGTTATCTATTTTTTGTAGTTACAATATTGAACAGTTCAGTTTTCACTCTCTTGTGGGAGTATGGTTTCTTTACTCTTTCAGTCACTACATCTGTATCAGAGGCAGATATACCAAAAGTATCAACTCTATATCAAAGGATTCAATAACTTTTTTCTCATATTTTCATTCAATAGATTTTTTTCAATATTTAAAATGACTATTCAAATGCTTAATATTAAATATACAATGCATTGCTTCGAAAGGATAACTTAAGAATTACAAATTTGCAGTATTATATTTTTTCAGACTTAATTATAGGTAACCATAGCTCATATATTTCTTTTTAGAGTTGCTATAGAAATGCAGAAAAACATTTTTACAGAAAAATATTTCATTTTACTAAGCATCTGAAGACATTATAAGACATTCCAAAATTACGTTAAAACAATAGAAAAGAATGAGCTTCAAATACAGACGTGTACCCTTTCAACATTGTAGGTTATAAGTGTATTGAAGCACGTGAGGAATTTGGCGGCGTTTTGTTCACTTGTTGTAAATATAGAGATGATAATTGAACCGTGTTTGCCTGTCAGGCAAAGTTCTCACCAGGGGGTTAAAGTATGCTTTTGTTACCGAGAGAAAATTCTATAGAAATAGCTGAGAGGGAAGGAGGTCAGAAGTTGCTGATATTCGAATTTTACATTTACCGCAAGAAGCGCTAATATAGACAACTACCTATCACATCGAATGAATATATTACAAATATAAAATCAATTCATACATATTTTTAATATATATTTTCTAACTGTTATAGTCTGTAGATTTCCTTATTTCTTTTACAGGAAATAGAAATGGGAAACGTCAAATTACGCGTAATAATCCTGCGTATTCAGAAATGTAAAATGAAGATTTCTCCATGTAAAGAATTTTTTTTATGCGAGCTCATTAAGCCATTGTCGTCTCTCTCGGTATTTCTCTTCCCTAAATTTCATCATTCTCAAAAGACAATTTCGGAGAGTTTAATTTTTTTCAGCGAGGCTAGTTATTAGAATAAATTTTCACGAGAAATGATGCAATTTTCACAGATATATTTCAACTGTTTTACGATTATATACGGAAGTGATTATGTTTATGGGATTATTTGTTAAGCCTTCAGGTTATCACCAAATTTATTGACTTTGCAGTAAGAAAACTCGTAAATGTACTCAATAAATCAATTTCTGTACTCCAAATTCAAGCAAAGTAGGTTTTAATTAAAACCTCGTAAAGCAATCAAGATTTTTACGTAGAAATTTTAAATACGAAGGTGATTACTTACAGAACAAGCAATGCATTAAAATATACCCTAGATGGGAATTCATGAACGTCTTTTAACTTCTTATTTTTGTATTATTTAATCTCGCAAATGAACAAACGTTTTAAAATTCATTAGTGATGTCAACTTTAACATCAGACATTAAAATTGAGCAAATGACAAAGTATCAGTCAATAAGTTATTAAAGCTGACGATAACATATTGTGTTTAAATATTATACAATTAGATATAAGATAAAATATTGAATTATAAATATCTTAAAGTAAATATATAGCTATTGTTTTTCTGTTCAATAAAATAAACCTTCTCAGATATATTATCAACTTTTATAAACAATGAATAATGAGCTTATACAATCGAAGAACACTTTTCTGATATATCTTATCTGGTTTAGTTTATATTAACTTCGCATTAGATTTAATTTAGTTTAATTCAGCTTTTATTCGCATCGCACTAGAAGAAACACGAAGGCTATTAGTGACGGATCTCGTAATTTTGAACCACGGTCAAGTGACGAGGACGACACCTGAGCTGACACTCCCTCTCCTAATTTCCACACCATGCTATCGGGAAGACTTTGAGCCCCAACAGATTGAACGTGCATCAACTCCGGCGACACAGTTGGTCTTTAGAAGGCCAAGGATCGAACCCGAGACACAACGAAAACCGTCGGCCACGAGTCCGAAGTCATGAGCACTAGGTTACCACGGTCACATTTACCTGAAAAATTAAACCAAAAAAAAATGCTCTGATTAACCAAGATTTCATTTAAACACGAAGAAATTATTTTAGTGATAAGTCGTAATTGATGTTCTAATGTTTGATTAAAAACCATAATTGATAGTGTTTGTAAAATATTTTTTTATGAAAGGTTAAATCCTCTTTTATAGAAATATTACTTACATTGTGTTTAATTGAAACGTGTTTAAGAAATATTAGAACAGTAAACGGAAAAGATATAGGTTTTAAATGTCACTATTCTGGATATATTAATAGAAATCGATTTTCAAAAATTGAATTCCCACACATATACAAACCAGTTTTATTTTTATATTCTAATTATGAAAGAGGCAATTTCCATTTGAAATTCGAAATTTTATTTTAAATATATTATCTGAGATTTGACCTGAATCAGGTTCGTATGGCGAAATGCATAGACATTTTGAAAATTATAATATGAATTATTTCCATGATCTTTAGTAATCCCATACGAACTGATATTATGCAATTATGTTAATACAGCTTTGACATTTAGAATGCTTAGATAAATGTCTCTCAATGGATTATTGATGGCATTCCTCGTCATTTGAATTTAAGTCGGAGGGTTAATATAATGCTCTAACTGGTACAACACACTATGCGATGTTTCATCCTATGTATATGTGAGGACTCTGAAACTGACATCTATTTAAATTGAAACAATGTCTATTTCGTAAGAAGATCTCCGATGAAACTAACTCCCTAAGCCAGTTAACAGCATCAGATTGTTAAATTATGCCATGGCTTATGACGTAGGCTAACCGCGCAGCTCAGCTTATTACGCAGGATCTGTCGTGGTTTCCACATCAATTAACATTTGTGGGACCTTTTTTGACATTGTTACAAATCAAAATTCCTTTCAATAAACTAAGCATGATCTATGTAGATTAGATTAGAATTAGTGAAATGATATGTATAGCATTGAAAATACGCATATATGAGCAAAGAATAATTTAAATCCAATTTGAAAGCAGAATTTTTCCTTCTTTTTCTATAATGCCTTTCAATGAAGTAAAATATATCACGCTTTGCATTGTACTTAATGTTTGCATAGTTAACAAATATTTTCGTTCGAAGGCTATTTTGCTAACACTCAGTGACAACACTTCATATTTATCGTGTGACGTAGAGGCATTTATATTTATCGTGTGACGAAAAGGCTTTCACGAGGCTATTTTAGTTTTTCTGATAATATGTCATAAAAACGTCTCGACAGGTCCAAATAACGCCCGAATCGGAAATGCGTGCAGTGTTTCTTTTTTTGTGGGTGAAAAGGTGTATCTGCACTGAAATTTATTGGCTGTTGCATGAAGTATATGGTTAAAAAGCATATATCACGTCAAACTATCGAAAAGTGGTGCAACATGTTCAAAAACTCACATACACATATTGACCACACTGAACGTGAGAGAAGATCACCAACTGCGACGAATCTGAATTCAGTGCTCTCATAAATCCATGCATTCTTGCACACAGATGCATAACAATAGACGTAATCTCAAATGAACTGGAAATTTCTCTTGAAAATGAGCATCAAAGTATTTCAGATCACCTTACATTTCATAAATTCTTTGCTCGATGGACGCCTTGTCTATTGACGGAAGACCATAAAGGGAATCGTTTTGAAAGTGCATTTGCATTTCTGCAATGTTTCTAAAAGGAAGAAAATGAGTTTTTAGATACAAGTGTGACCACAGATGGGACTTGGAATCATGACTATTCACCTGAAATGAAACTCAGCTCCTTCGAGTGGAAACATTCCACCTTCCTGACTGGAAAAAAATGTCGAACACTTCCATTTACAGGGAAAGGTGATGATGACGCTGTTTTTTGACAGAGAAGATGAAATTCATACAGAGTTCATGCCGAAGGGTGCCATGACTAAAGCAACTTCTTACTGAGAAACACTAAAACGGTTGCGACAGTTATTTAAAAAGCGACGGCCAGATAAACTGTAGAAAATCATTGTGCTCCTGCATAACAATGCAAGACCGCTTGAGAAAAACAGACGAGTGGACTTCTGAAAAAGTTCAAGTGGGAAGAGTGTGGCATCACCCTCCTTATTGTCCAGACTTTCCACCTTGTGACTTTCATGTTTTTGGGGCCCATGAAAGAAGAACTTTCACAGCGATGATACCACTCTGATGACAAGATGAAAGTAGCAATCCAAGAATGGTTATCGGGCATTTGACGGATTTCTTTACAGAAGGCATTGTAAAACTTTGACCACACCTCAAAAAATGCTTCAATAACAGAGGTAGTTATTTTGAAAAATAGATTTTGAATGGAACTTTAAGATACAGATAAATTTCTTGCAACATTTTTATCCTGCTTTGTTTTCTTTGCAGTGCAACTAACTTTTTAACTCTTCCACCGTATGCTTTGAAAATTTAATTATTCATAGGGGAAATGTCTCCCAAATGGAATATTATATGAAGAAAACATTGCAAATTGTTGGAAGAAATTTTTTTTCTCTTCAATTTTCAGTTGCAATAAATAATAAAGATCTGAAGATAATGTTTATCAGTTATTAGATTTCACAAAATGACTTTCAAACTGACAGTTAACAAGTGGCTTTCATGCGCATTTCCACTAAACTAATATTTGGAGCTACTTTATTATTCCATTTGAATTGATAACCTTGTCGTGTGAAAGAATTGCGTCTTATGCAAATTAATGTAATTGAATAAAAACTGTAGTGATTAGTATATAGAGAATATTGAATTATTGAAGGTAATTGAGAGAGACAGTAGGAGATAGAGAAAGCAGAGGGAAATTGAAGAGCACCTTACATTGGTGAGCGCAGTGTGGAGTGATATTATAAGAGTGATTTCCTGATTTGGATCCAGAATCTAGAAGTATATTGTAATCAGATCCAGTTTTACTGTTACTATGATGTTGAAATTTCAGTCGTAATATTTGATAAAAGACAAATTTTAGAAACCGTTCAGCACAAGAATCTTCTTTCAATACAGCGTACTAATAAATATGAATAAACAAATCAAAAAGTTTGGAGAAATTGGATTAAGATAACTTTTGAAGTTGGGCTATTCACGGGTTTCTCTTCCCTTACATTATGGAAATTATGTAATTTGAATAGCATGGAAATCCAACACCTACCCAACCAAATTAAACTGAATTTGGCAAATTAGATGAAGAAAAGAAATATAACAAATTGAATTCACAAGTGATATACAAGCGAAACGGAATTAAAAGGAATCGAAAGAAGGACAGTTAATAGTGAATAGCTAATTGATGTTTGTAAGATATCCGAGTGAATTGATGCTAATAATCGTTTGTTGTAATTTTTTTTTGAATTACTCCCTGTTAGAATAATAGGATTTGAATCTGCTGTATTTTAAGAGTATTGCACTCGGTATAAGTGAGTTGGTAAGCTTAAATTGCATTGTTACATATAAGATAGGATTCAGGGGACATAATAGAAATCCGAGGGAGAGTATAATATTCTATAAAAATGTAAATAAACTGTGTTGCCCTTTATTTTTACGTCTCTTCAATTGGATTTGGGATCTTTTTGCCAATACAATTGGACTTTATGATGTCCATAGAGTTAAATAATTAATGATTACCTCTATTAGCATTCAACATTAGTATTTTAATTTGATTTTGATCATTCAAAGACTAAATGATAAGTTTAGTTAAAAATTTCATGACTGATACTGGGAGAGTGTTTCGAAGGTTGTTAATGCTAATAACGATGACATGTATTTATACATTAATCATTAATAACATATATTCATTATATCATCAACTTAATTATTTATAGGAAAAAAACACTGCCTAACTTATAATTCTTTTTCCATATAATATATCGCAGACTATGGCTGAACCTAATTAGTGTTCCATCAAATTACTTAACTTCTATTAGTTTAGAATACTAAACAAATTTATGGCCTGGATGTTCACATCGCTTATCAAAAGAGAAATTATAATTTATATCAACCTTATTATCTTTATTTTTTTGAAATTTAACTCTGTCAATAACATAAATAAAAGCTGAACTATAAGCAAAAGAATATTTAATAAATTATTAACGGGATTTTTTATGTATGAGAAAGGTATATATTTTTGTATAACAGATTCTGTCAAATAAAATATCGATTTCATATCAAATATATTTTGAGATTCTAAATTTCGATAGATTTTTTAATATGAAAATAACCAGGATTCGAATAAAAACAATTTGATGTTGCATTATTTATATTTTATTAATAGCTTAGAAATATGAATTGGATATTATGCTTGATGAAAATCAGAAATCTGTATCGGATTTAAAAGAAGTGCATTTCTGCAAAATTAAAATGACCAAAAATTCAAGGGAAAAAATTCCATTATTTATTCCGAAAATATTAAATTGCCTGTTATTAGAAGTATAATAATTTCCTAGAAATAATTTGATGATGTAATATTCTTTCGGCTCAGACACCTTGGACATATTTCCAAATATTTTCTTTCATTGAATTCCGAATTGCTCTCATATCCATAATTAGCTACTTTTAAAACCTTATAAATAAAATAAAAAACTGTGTGAAATATTTAGACATTCTTTTATTTATATGTATAAAAAAAAGAAGCCACAAAAAACGATTAATGAGACAGTTCTTAAATTACTCGAAATTCGAATATTATTATACTCAAAATATTCGAAACACGACCTCCATACATGAAATATGCTTTATACCATCATTCCGTATATGAAAAAAAAATTAAATAATTTGAATTCTAAAATTGTAGGAATATCAAAGTTTAGAAACTTTTCATTAACTGATTTGATTCCTTTCAAATTACACATACAGTCGATTTTAATCGCACCATGTTTTCATTTTTGGTTTGTGAAATTCTTGCTCAAAGAAGTTAATCTTGCAGCTCCAGTCTTATGCTTTTGTTTTATAATAAAACTGACTGTATTTAGAACATAAGCATGTGTTTGTTAATGTATAATAAAGGTGAATAAATACATGAACAATATTAATTTCAAATTATGTGATCTTATTTCAAATAATGTGGTTCCATAATGTAGCGTTGTTTAACATTCTTTTTTTAAAGTTATACATATACACACGTGTATGTGTAACTTTACTACACATATCTAGAATTATCATAATTTGTATATTACTTAAGTACTATCCTCCTTTCCAGGATTAATATGTTTGAAACCATTTTTTGAATAATTTTTTCAAGCAAGAATAAATTTATGAAAAGCAATTTACGATAATGTTTTATAAATCATGCTTTTTTTTTGTTTTGCTTAAAAATTTAGTAACCAGAATATTTATTCAATTTAACCTTCGTACAGTATTTAAAGTAAATCAAATAGATGTGATTATTCTTTTTCAATTTCTTTAATAACTATTCCATAATTGGTAATTAAAAACCAAATAATATTTTTAATTAATACTTAAATAAAAAAGTGATTAAATTAAAATAAATATTTAATTGAATATTAACTAATTAATTATAATGAAATGTGTAGTTTAATTTTATCCCAAAAAAGATAAGATTCTTATTACAATGTAGTTTTCGATAACTTAAATCAAAATCCAACTAAGCTTAACAATGTAACAATTAATTAATATTCGTTTCATAGAAATAGTTCCCCGAGCATCAATTCGAATTCCCTTGCGTTCTTTACAATATTTAATTATTCCAATAACACTAGCAATTATTAATATTGTGTATTTTCGTGTAGAAATCGTAAGTTTTTGGAATTTCTCAACTGATTTTCGAGTACCTATTTACTTAAAGATACGCTAGTTAGCAAAAATATCTAGGTACTTTTCCATTAGCCGCGGACTAGTGGTAAATCATCGATTTCAGCACCTTTTCATCTCTTTTGTTTCTCTATATTTTTATGAGGAAAATAACTAATTGTAAGTGAAATAATCATTTTTTTTATGAAAATCATTTGCGTTATTTTCGAAAGTGTTTCTGTTACTGGTTAGTTGATTCGTTGTCAAAACGAAAAATCTGCTGTTAGTGAAATTTCCACTCGGCATGTGGAAAGTAAGGAACATGCACTGGAAATAATGCGGAACTGCACACATAAAAGATACTAAAAACTGCAGAATATTTAGCTCACATTTTTATTTGATGGTAACATGATTTTGCTTTCACTCCAATAGATAGCGCCCATATTTTCCCAGAATCCCTAATGAATCAATTATTGAAACTCACTTCAGTTTTTGCCACGAATTATGAAGGTTTTTTTTAAGCTGCTAACTACGCAAACAAAGAACATCAACATCAATAACAATGGAGGAAGATTTTTTCTTCAAATGTCTACAAATTCAATAATGACAATGCGCTTGCCTCAGTTAGGGTTATCAAAGTTATATTTATATGCATTGGGGCCTAGAATTTTTTTATGATGGTTTGGTTGGAAAATATTCAACTCGTTTTGACAGTTAGGAACATGTTTGACCTTCTGATGGCGTGTTCGAAGAACCTGGGATTCTTTCTTTTTCCCGTTTTGACTTTAAAGGTTATTTGAATTTTGTAAATGTTTTTAAAGAGAGAAAGAAAAAAATACTGACACTTATCGTACACTGGATGGGCTTATATTGGTAAATGTACGACAAAACACCTCAATATGAATGTATTAAATTGAAATTTGACGGTCAAAACAAGATAATTAACTGAAACAATTTTAGAATTGGATTATGAACATATTTAGAATGTTGCATACTAAGATAAAGTTCAGTATCTACATAGAAGTCATTTTATACTGAAAAACATTCAAATTCTCACTTCACATGATATTGCCGTGAGTGATATTCGAGCAAATGTTGGTGAGTAAATCACACGGGGGACGTATTTACCTAAATTAAATAAGTGTGAGCTTTTTTACAATAACATTTATACAATTTTTAAATTGACTTTGATGTACATAATGTCGAGGTCTGAAGTCCTCCTATGGCATGGTGTGGAAGTTTAGAGAGAGATGTGCCAGCTAAGAGGTTGCCCGCGTCACTTGACCGAGGATCAAAATTCTGAGGTCCGTCGCCAATAGCCCTCATGTTTCTTCTCAGCGAGAAGATAAACCAATAACCAATTCATTCACATTCTAAATCATCTTAGGATAGAATAATAATATGATGGACAATTTTAAAAAATTGAACCCTGTAATAACATACTCAATTCTTATGAAAATTTGTAAATTCGATATCATTATTAATGGCTGAAATGGAACTGTATTGAATTACTTATTTTAATTAATTAACTTCTAAAACAAGTGTTTTCCCGTTATGGAATAGTTTTTGTTTAACAGAATTAGGTAGAGAATTGTCTAAATAAACAATGTTCCGGATATCAGTAATTTAAGAAGATTGTTAAAAGATAATCGAAGAAGATTGTTAGAAGGTCATGTATATATCGGTTTACTTCTCCTCAAAAGATTCATAGTATTTTCGGCTTTCTAATACCGTCTGAAAATTGGTTCAATAATCAAATATTATTAGGTACAGTGCAACTTTTTAAGTGAATAACGAAGATTGCAATCGGTGTATAACGGAATCTTAATGTACTTTCCAGAGGCATTAAAAGCGGCAGATCAATTCAAGCCGCAAAAGATTAAGAAAATTATTAGAAATTTATTTTATTTAATTTCGTAGCTTTTGAAGTAGCTCAGTAGTTCTCACGCAATAACATGAAACACTCAAGAAATTCACACTGTTAATATTCTAGTGGACTGTATTTTTATTTCTCCCTTTCTCACTCGGTAACTACCTCATTGGAATGTCTAAAAGCAATATAGAGTGCTTTGCATTCATATACGTGTTACACATTCATATTCATCATATTCGTATCATGGTACATGTTCCATTTAATATAGCATTTTAATCATGCATGGCACCACGAATGTTTTTGTATTAATAAAACAGCCTTTTTTCTTATTAATTTCACGGAAAAGTTAGTGAATTCTGAGACAGACTCAGAGTTGAAAAGTCGGAAGATGGACAGATGAAAGTATCCAACCGGAAATGGTAATGTTATATGTAGAGCAGAGAGGAAAAAAAGGTTACGCCTTTAACAAATTTCTACTAAGCATAAGCTCAACAAAATAATGTCATTCAAATTAAATTTTAGTCATTTGTAAATACCACCAATGTAAACAGCTTTACTTCTCTTTTTTTACATAAATGTATTATTTCTCAAGAAATGATCATCAATAATTTGTAATAAAGAAATCTAGACACTATATATATATATATATATATATATATATATATTAAAATATAAACTACAACCACTACAACCTTGTTTAAAAATATATATTCAGTTAAAAAGAAATAAAAACAAAACAAAAAGAAGAAAAAAATAGAATTAATTGAACATTACATTAACAAATTAAACAATTAAACCAACAAAACAAATTAAAAAACATTATATTAAGTTAAAAAAGAAATAAATATTCTAATGAAAACAAACAAAACATTTCCAAAAATACTATGATACAAATAATATTGATTCAATACAAAGAAAAAAAATTACAAGCATTATAAGTACTAAACGTCTTTAAACAGCTGAGCAAAAATCAAGAGAAAAAAATAAAGTAATATAGAAATGGAGATAATGTAATTTAACACTGTTCACACTTTAAAGTGAAAAATGTGTGATTAAACACCTAATTTCATGGAGAGAGATATATCGAACTATCATATCTTCAATGATTACATTATGATTAAACGAATAGACTATGAGAATCAAAAACCCAAATGCAAACAGAGATACAAATTAAAAGAAATAAAAAAGGAAGCTTATACATTAAAAAAAATATTACATTAAGAAAATGTTACAAATATTTACATTAAAAGAAAAAAAAATATTAAACTCAAATACATATATCATTAATACTCAAATAGATATTCGTTTTCTCAAAACTAAAATAGTTAAGCTTTTGTTTATATATATATATATATATATATAACAGATCGTAAATAATTTTCAGATTCAAACAAATTTCAAATCAATAATTCGTTAGAGACAGGGGACCAATTCAGGGCTGTAGAATTGCTAGGGCAGTATTCCTTTTGCTAGATTTTCGCCACAAAATCCGCGCTCGCCTTTCGCATTTTCAAATTACTGGTCTCATCTGAATTTTCGGTGAACTTCTCTAAATTTAACACATTTGCTATCAATATAACACTTAACTGGTGGTCACAGCTCAAACAAATTAGAATTTTGGTCATATGTTTATTGGGTCTGGATGAAGGCGGACATCCAACACATTGCTCTTATGCAACTTCTCTATTACTAATTTCACAATACCTGTTAAAGTTCAAAATATCCGTACTGGTTATGGCATCATCCTTGTAAGTCTCACCAGTTCTCGTAGTAGATTTGTTTAGTTTAAAACGGAATTTGAAAAAAAACAATCTGTTCGATTCCTTTACACTCGATGTAAACACTAAACATATTTTCACTTTAGGTGAGATTTTTTTACATTACAATATCTGGGAATCAGGGGAAATGCTTTTTCTAAGCTGACTTTCGCAGGGATGGGTAATAGAGATAACTTCACATCACCGATACCCATCCATTCATAGAGACTGTCCTCCACTCCTTTCATAGGAAGGAAAATATCAATTCTGATACTTAATGGATAAATATAGCATTTTTAATATATAGTACATTACAAAATAGCCCTTTCATTTTATGATCAAATTAGTTTCTAAATCAAATCATCACTAGATAAATATAGGATACCCGATACATTTTATGTTTTCTGGGCGTAAATTTTTTTGATCAAAAAATCTAGTAAATGAGTGTTTTCAGAGACCGAATAAAATAATTACTTTCTTGTTAAGAAAGCAAAATAGAAAATTATTGACTACTTTCATTTATACCCTATCGAAACCGTCAGTAAAGAAAAAAATAATTGTTTTATGCTTCAATTGAATATATTTTAGCGGTTTTTAATGTTCAATTAGAATTTTATTTAATCTCTGAAAGGAAAATAATTCCTTTCTAAAAAAAGTTTTGTTTTTAAGAAAAATGAAGATCTTAGTGATTATTATCAGATTAAAACAAATGCATGTAAATGCAAGAATTTAGCAATAAACATTTTAATCGGCATAATTGCACATAATAAAAATAGACAGAATGACATTCAGAAAAAATAAAATGATGAATATATTTCAAATGCACCTATTTTATTCCAAGAATTACTCAAAAACAACATTCAGAAATTTAAATTATAATGCTTTTTTAATTTAATTTCGGATTGAAATTGACGAAGGATAAAAAATGAATTTCAACTCATTATCTGAGACCTAATCTTTATTAAAAAGTGCTTTGATGCTCAAAATACGAATTAAAGGTACGACACAATGAAGAAAATTGCTTTTTCTGCAGCAGTTCTCACAATTAAAAGTTTTTGCTTTGTTGAATATACATAGTCATCTATCTATTCTTTATCTCAGTTGTTTTTTTTTTATGTAAAAACACTCTTTTCAATTACGGAAAATGTTTTGTTCTACATATAAATTTATTTTCTTAACCACAGTAAAACAATTGAATTGTTTTATAATATGTTTATTCTTTAATTATGCAATATTTAATTGCTGATAAAAAAAAAAGAATTAATGCAGAACTAATGTGATCGAATAAAAGCCATAGACATTTTAACCTTTCTGAAACGTTTTCACAAATCATTCAAACGTAAAGTATGAAATTCTGAAGGGAAAAGAAAAAAATTATGCCCTGCAATATATAGGATCTCGTGTAAGCATAAATAATAAAAACAGTAACAAACAGAAATTCTTATGCTATTTGTTTTAACAAGTATTTTTTTAAAGTTAAAACTGGTTTTTTTTGTCAATACATGCTGAGTGCGGAGTAATTCCTTACGGGGATTGGCTTATAACTATAAGTCCTTTAGGATGAGCTTAATCCCCTAATGGCTATTCCACTAACATCCCTCGTGTTGTTTCTGATTCCGAAATCAATAAACTATTCATCAGTCAGACAGAATTTTTAATTCACTATATCTTGATCCCTTAACTTCATTTATAGCTTGCGAAGTTTCTTTCATTATTGTAAAAAATAATAGTAGCATATATCTGTTAAAGTTGCATGCAGTAAAATGAAACGAAATCAAATTTAAATCATACAGAATTTATCACAATTAGATTTGAGTCGTAAGAAACTTTTGAATAACTTATATGAGATTTAATAGAATATATATATTTTCTTTTTAATTTTTCAAAACTTCCTCATTTAAAATATGCTCTCAAACCTTATTCTTACCAAATATATTTCCCGAAATAAATTGATAGATAATTTTACGATATTTAACTAACGAAACTCAATTACGAAGTGAAATATTAATTATATTTATGATAAATAGTATGTATAGCTATCTTTTGGACTGAATTATAACTCTCCAAGGTGTTTCATTTCGGTACAAGGTACTATAAAGATAAGTGACTTTTTTGTTAATTTATTCATTCATTTGTAAAAACGATACTCTATTTTAGAAATAGAGTATAAACTAATTTATCTTAAAATATATATTATATTAATTTTAAAGTCCTTATGTATTTTAAAATGTACATTGCATTCATGCTAAATTACCTATGTATTTTAAAATATTCATTATACTTATGTTTCAAAATTTATGTAATTTAAAATATTAATTAGTCCCTTCATATTTCGATTGATAACTTTTTTAAAACTATTCAATTTGCTTTTATGAGCTGAATTTATGGTGTAATCAGTTCTAAGTAAGCTTGTCCGTGTGTGTATTTGGCTTACGTTCTGTCAATACTTACTCCTAATAATATCAGTTGGCAAAATCCACCAATGAAGCTAATTTGGCAACCTTATATGGTACCCAATCATAATGTGTAACCATATAAAATCACTGCAAAAAAATAGAATGCAGTTGTTTCGTAATAATGTATTCAGAAATTTTGTCAAAATAAAAAAAATTGATTGAGCAGTAAAAATGTAAGCAATCTATTTTAAAAATAATGTTCGCATCTATTACAAAATTTTCTAGTAACTGCAGTATTAATATTTTTGATGTTCATGTTTTAATTCGAACCAATTATATTTTCAGTCGTATTTATTATATTTATTCGGTATCTTATACGTATGACATCTATTACATATCAACGAGTTTGAGATCTGTTTAGAAAATAATGTGAAATAAACACTGTCAAAATTATAACAAGCAATTAATAAGTGCAAAAATTAAATAAAAGTGCAAAAAATTAAATTAATAAGTGCAAGCTACAGCCTCTCAGGTATGATGTCAATATCAACCGTGATTGGATAAGAAAGCAAATTGAATATAGACTTAATTTTCGTAAGGTCCTGAAATCTTTGTTTAGCCTCGTCCTCAAAACTCTACAAATGATCTGAAATATTAGCAAAAACACTTTTATGCACTTTCTGGTTTCCTAGAAAAGGGTAATAATAAAAAGTGCCTTTCCCTGCTTGCTTTACAAATAGGACTAGTTTTGCTTTGCATGATTTTACGTACTTGAAGGAAATCGTGGTGTACAGCAAATTTTTTTTATTGTTTTAGCGAGCCACAAAAATCTCTTAGAGGAGCTTAGAAGGTCCCCGAGCGACTATTTACCCCCTCCTGATCTATAGTATTGCAAATATTCAAAACGTAAGCAATAAATCCTTCATAGGCAATTCATATGAAAAATACCATTTAGTATTTAATCTTTAAATTTAAGCATATCCTTAGTCATGTTTATAGAAGCCAGTGATTCAAAGCAAGAAAAAAAAAACAATACATGGTTTAACAAATTAAAGCTCTAATACACCACAATTTCATTGACACGTATGTTAACTATCCAAGGACAATAGTAAATTGTTTCAGGCATTACGAAAACTATTATTTATTGCAATGTATATTTTTACAGAAGTTTTGTAAGTGTAAATTTCTTTTTTATTCATTTAGTTTTGATATCAGTCTTTAAGAAAGAATTCCTAATTCAAACATATATATATTATAATAAATATATAAGTTTACATAATGAATTCTAGATCAAAACAATTCTAGAATTAGTCAATGACAGTCTATTGAAAATATGTACAACGCTTTTTCTTTATTTTCCTCAATGCTCTCTCCATCTGTGTATTCAGAGATTTATTCCACCTCTCATATAACTGTTCAATACTCCTCAGGAAACTGTGTTTGAAAAACACTTTCAACTGATTCGTTGCATTTTCCATCATCTCTTGTGGATGAGCAAAAAGCTGTTATTTCAGTTTCATTTCCAGCAGTGGAACCAGGCAAAATTTCAATGTAGTAATTCGAGAGAATAGAGAGAGTATCGCAGATTGGCAATATCATTCTTGGCAAGGTTCTTTTTAACACTCTGGGAACGATGTGTAGGAGCATTTTTATGTAATAAAAATCAATCACTTCCTGCCCACTTTTAAGGTTATTTTACGTCTGTTTGCATCTCCGTCTAAGGATCTACACGTTATTTGTTGGCAATGGTTAATCTTTTCAAGCGCGCAATTGGTCAAACGCACCCAGACTATATATATATATATATATATATATATATATATGGAATTATTTCCAGTGACGTACATCTAGTTACTTCCAGTCTGTGATAGGAAAAAGATAGACGACTGCTCCAAATATCATCTTCAATGCTAGTGCGTCACGTAACCACACGAGGTGAACAAGCAAGATCGACTGTATTCATCGAACCACTTGAGAATATTACGGAAATGTGACCCCCCCCCATGGGTAACAGATCTACGAAATCGGATGCGGTGAACAATTTTCCTGACTTCTTCCTGGAGTCAGAAGTATGGGCTTCTCGTTTCGCCCCTTGAAAGTATATTCATTTTTTCTCATGTAATAACGCGCTTGGACTCTTACAAAAGGTCGTATGGCTCAGATTCAGACCCCCTACCCTCAAGGGGTAAAAAGGCAGGCCAGGTATTTGATCGCTTACGCAACGTCGCTCCTTGTCACACACTGCCAGCTTATAATTGCTAATGCTACTTGCACACTGCAATTTTCTTCATCGTATTGTTTTTGAATACTTTTTTTACGATCCCGAGGTTATCGATGAGAGAGATGATTTCTCCAGAAAAACGCAGAATTTTACGTTGGCAAGGTATTCTGATATCAACATTTCAAAATCTCAGGAATAAAAATATCTTAATGTGAGAAACAATCAGTGGGTTTTACCGAGAGTGTTAGGAATGATGTCATAGTGATTTGACACATTTCCCATTTGTGTCTCTTTGGAGAAAAAAATAATGTTCTCAGAATGGTTTTCTGCAGCTATCCGCTTGCGAGAAATTGTACTGGAACTTTTGACTGTTCCACGTAATATTTGCGGATTATTATTATTTCGTTAAATTAATAATAATACGTTTTAAATTTTAGAAAAGTAACAGTACAATCTGAGGAGACAAATTTTTGAAATTTTGTAGTGAAATGCATATTTTATGAATATATGAGGTTTTAAAATCAGAAAAATACAAAAAAAAAAAGAAAAAATGTTTGTCAGATTACACTTTTCAACCTCAAGCGCTTAATTTATACATAGAATAAAAAATGTATGGGGTCTAGAATGTAGTAGAATAATTTATAAATAGAATAAAAAAGTATCTATGCAAAGCATGATAACTCAAAAGAATATAATTATATTGACATTTGTTATTCTGAATAATCTAAACAATTATTTTCTGTAGGGAATAGACTATTATCTGAATAATGTTACCCCTATTTCTAGGATGCTATAGTAATATGAGTGTCAATAGTTTGAAATATTCCTTGAAAGGTTTTGTTATTCCTCCTTTATGACAAAGTTAAATAAATTATGATCAATTTAAAATCTCAAGCGTAAACTATTATCTGTATAAATATTTGAGAAATATAATTGTAAAATTTCAAATTACTTAAAAATGAGTTTGAGATATCATGTTTTGCGCGAAAGAAAAATATATAAAAAAAAATCATTTTGTAAAAACATTCAAGTTAACATTTAATAAACTGTTAACACAAAAAAAAACTCTTGTTTCTTTATTAAAATGCACCAGATTTCTAAAGTTACCTTTATTTAACTTTCAAAGCAATAATTTCTTTCTTTTCGAGTGTTCGTGAAATTTCTAATCCCTCTTTTCAATTCCATTGCCGTAATGATAATGGATTTCGTATTTTGCTAACATTTTATATCCCTCCTGAAGTAAAAAAAAAAAAAAAAAACATTGAATTTTCAATTTTAATTTCAAGGAAAACAATTAGATAACTTTGAAATTCATCATTAAACTGAATAACAGCAAAATAGACTCCAAAATAAATATCAGTTTTGAAACAAAATAAATCCTCCTTAGCATTTTTTGGGAAAACGAAACAAAATGAAATTTATGTAAAGGAAAACAAGTTACCAGGTACATTTATTATTTGTAAATCTATATTTTATTTCTGTGCATTCCCCTTTGTTTATAAAGTATAAATTTTAATTTTAATGTCGAGAAAGAAAAGTGCAAACAAGCATTTCAATTCATTTTAACTTAGCAAAAATACATTTCCGGTAACGTTGCGAAATTTCATTTTCAAGTAATGTTGCAACAGCAGTGAATCGGTTTTTAAATAAGATAAGAACAAAATTCAAAAAGATTTGAGAAGATAAATTAATGAGCTTTCTGATTAAATTAAAAGTAAAAAATTTATATTTTCATTAAAAATAGTGTTATTTTGACGTTATGTTCATGTGATTTCAGTAAAATTTGATGATTTTAGTTATGTACATTTATTGTTTAATTATTTCACATTGTTTTTTTTTATATCTCGTTACCTTAGTGAGAAACAAATCACATCGAGTATTGTAAAACGATCTGGTATGACAACAATGTTACCAAATACAAAGAGATATGTTTTATATTTAAAAGATATATCTTGAAGCTAGACCAATCACAATATAAAGGTGAACTGATTCATTAATAATTTAAGCATTCGATTCTGTATAGAAAGAAATTTTGTGAAAGTTATAGAAAAGTCATGGACAAAAAAATGTAGAATAAGAAATTTTCACTCTTTTGTACTTTTCCATTATATTCGATTACACACAAACCCAGGTGCTTTTTTACATTAATTCATTCCTTAATACAGAAAGTTTTGGGAAAAATAAGTTAACTTTTAAAAACGGAAGATGATCAATAAATTGCAAATAAATTATTTTTCTAGATTTCAGAGTGTTTATCTGACAATTCAGAGAATTCTTTGGGATATGTAAAATTCATCTGCAAACTTTTAGCACGAAAATTGTATCAAACTTATTATAAAACTTCTCGGAATTTATTTCAAAACATATTTTATAACATAAGCATTCACAGAAGCAAAACTCATTAATAAATCTTTTATAATGAAAAGTAGTTTGGTCCTTCGAACATTTCAAGTTTAAAAATAAAAGCTCTGAAAATATCACACGCAATCTATTTCTTATATCGGTTTTTTTTATAATTATTAGTTAGAAAAACATTTATAAATTTTTGAAAACTTTTCATTTCTAACACACTTCTTTTTTTATATATATTTAAACTACAATAGAAGACTAAAAATCATTAGTGAGAAAAAAAAGTATTTTGCTAAAGCGTTCTTTCTTGAATACTTATGTTCTTTGTGTAGATATTGTGAAGCATAGCATTTAGTAAAATATTGCTTGTGTGTTTCTTCTATACCACTTTTTTCTTTTCTTTTTTTCTTGATAGCGACATTACAAATTGATTATGATATGAAATAGAATCTCCTGCTTACGTAAATCAATATTGATACTACAACAAATAAATTTAACGTTGCTACTCAAAATAAAGGAATGAATGAAAAAGTTCGTAGGTGAAAAAAAAGTGTAATCCTTACAAAACATACAGTATTTATCTCACTTCCAGCTTTATTTCATACTTCATATATATATATATATATATATATATATATATTTCCAATAATTTTCAAAGCAAACTATTCATTTTAACTATCCTATGCACACTGGTGTCAAAATTAAGAAAATTTGCATATTTTGTCTAATTTTATAAAATGAATTGAACGAAATGTAAAAATACTGCTTCTAAACAAAGATGCAACTCTTGTGCTTCAAATACGCAAGCGTATATGTGTATGGGGGCGAAACAAGTCGAAAAACAGAATTTATAAGCGCTTGCACATTTCGCAGAAATTCGAGGTGTATTTTTGCATCAATCGCTTGAATTAAAACTCGAACAGTAAAACTGAGTAACCACCAACGTTTAGATGATGTAATGAGGTGATGAGTTGTGGGTAGGCTAGAAGCACGCCAATCTGAAATCCAGGTTTGCTGAGAATTCGATTTAACGACCAGCGTCGTACTCATCTTATGGAAATCGTTTCAGGATACCGGAACCATCGAGAGAAAACCTGGACAAGGTCAACCAAAAGCCACAAAGGCCAGAGAAGTTTATTAGTTGTCCAATACAACGAGACGTAACAGGGGTGCTACAGCTTCTAAGGTCCCTCATAAGATGTTTCAGGCCAGAGGACCCGAGTTCCAAGGGTGACTGTTTCCAGAAGAATTTCCAAGGGTGACTTCATTAGAGAAGGCTGTTTGCAAGCAGACCTTTTGATTGCGTCCCACTCAGTTATGCGAATGTGACAGTCCGCTTAAAAGATGCAGACCAACGCAAGCAGCGCGGTGTAGCATTAATCAAAATTAACCTACGAGTCAGTGTCAAATTTGTTTTAGCACAATTTAACAGATAGTATTATACAAATCTATCACAACAGAACCTCGCCTAAACGACACCAAGAAGAAATAACTTTTTAATCTACTCTGCTGCATATCCAAAACTCTGTTTTAGAGTTTTTTTTAGAATTTTAGGGATACATACTGAGCATTCATTGTACTCAGGAGTCAGAATTCTCCAGAAAAAATTATGAGTTATGATAATATGATATATTCATTAGTAAAAATTAAAAAAAAAAAAAAAACTGTCTCTATAATTTGCATTAAAATCAATTGATATCTAAGGAACAAAAATATTTTTCATATTTTTAGGTATTAATTTAGTTCAGTTGTTTTATATTATTTAGGTATTCTCTCAAATGTTAAGAAATGAATTCTTAAAATAGTTGAAAAAATATTTTTCAAATGCATTACATTATAGCATATGGGTAAGAACTTAAAGTAATATATAAAATAGTCGTATCATTTTAATCTAAAATTTTTAGCACAAAATGTACATAGCAATAAAAATATCATTGAAACATAAGAACTCAAATTTATTTTGTAACATTTCAATACACGAAATTTTATTATGAAAATTTGAATCGAATTATTAAGAGGTTTTAACTCTTATTGTTGATGTTGAAGAGAGTTTTCCTCATTCTTAAATTTCTCTCCTGTATCATCGTGTTTATTAGCTATAGTCATGGGACTTTCTGAATAATGTTTTTGAAGAGACTTATTTTTCCAGTCATTACAGAAATTGGTACACTTCCTCTCTCTGTTGTTTTGAGTGTCGTTTGTATGGTGCCCATTGACGTCATCGGCAGTCTATAATTGAGATGTGGGCCCCACTTAAGTTTGCGCCGTTGCTTTTAAATCACTAAACTTTATTTGTATGAAGGGGATATCTTATATATACAGAGTCAAGTTTGCGTTTTCGGTATATGCAACCAGTAGTTTAAGTTGTCTTTCTATCAAGTGTCGTTGTCCTGGGTCACAATTTCGGAGAAGAATTTTTGGTTCACTTTGAGAGACTGTTTTTCACCCTATGGTGAGCGGTCTCTGTTGACCTTGATTGACGGACAAATTGGAACTGCTTATCATTCACTTTTCCGGTGAGAGTTTTAAGATCTCCCTTAACAACAGAGTCAACAAGGAATTATCTGTTTCGTCAGTTATTAAGAGGTTTTAATATCTGTTGGTATTTTTGAAAAGCAAACGAAAAAATTTGTTTAAGTTTTCCGTAACATCAGTAATTTATTTTTAATAGGATATTTTGCATTAAAATAAATTGTTAAAATCTTGATTTTCAGAACAAACTAGAAGTATATTTTAACAATTCAAATACTAATATTAAAATGCTTTTAACTCAAGCTCTAAGCAAGATAGAAATCTGACTGAAACAGTTCCAGAAAGTTAAGTAATTATAATAATAGTTTGAAAAGTAAAAGAAAATTGACATTTTAAGCAAAAATCGCCTTTTAAAGATAGGTGACTAAGACTAATTCAAGAAATAGTGCGACACACTCTCACAGAAATGAAAATAAAAAGTGATAAATAACTGTAATTTCTATACAGACCAATTTATTGATTAACCAATCACGTGCATGCCCTTCTTACCAAATTTTTTCCGTAGTTATTTATTCGATTATAGGTTTTAAAAATATTAAAAGTTATAAAAGCTTTCCTATCACTATTTCCCAATCATTTCTTGCAGAACGGTTGTATGTTATATTTCATTTGAAATTAAAGAGGAAAAGCCCTTCACAGGAGCATTTCGTTACATACATTTACTTATACATTTCAGATATATTAGAACCATTAACGTTATTCTTGTAATGATAATAAAGCATCATGGACAAAAACGTGCATAATTAGTCACCCAAGGGTTTACAGTTATAGTTGAATCACTCAATACTGGATCACTTTTTAATTTCTTATCATTTGTTTGAATTTTAATAACATTTATCTTAAATATATTCAATTTAATTATTTATGACTCATTAAAAATATAACATGTAGTCAGGGAAAAAGAAGTTCACTTTTACCAAGCATATCTTAATATCAATAGAACCCGGAATACATGTTACTTTTATATTAACAAATAGTACATGCTAACAGTAGCAGTATAAAATAAAAGTCAGAACAAAATTGAATTTTACTAACATTTAGCCATAATTAATTTTATCTTAGTTTTATTCAATTCATTTATGGTTTCTGTTTACAGGTCATTTTGCTTTCATGAATGCAATGTTAATTCTATGAGTTTATACTTTCATCCACAAATTTAGAATATTTCACCAATTGTGCAAAAGAGTGCATCTGAAACAGAAAAAAAAATTAAGATATTTCAGGAATTACATATATATTTTCTGATTTTTTTGAAATACTTTTTACGTCTATTTAAATAATTCGCTTGTGGATTTTCTAGTTTTTAAAAAAAAATTATGAAATATTTTCAAAAATTGAGGAAATTGCAGTTGACGGAAATCTTCATTACCTTTTACTCATTTCGAAGCCCTTTATTGAATTCAAATGGATAAATTTCAGTATGAAAGTCGAAATCCCAAAATACCGAAGCTTAAAAGAGCGAATAATAATAAATCAATCCAGTTTACTTTTTATGAGCTACTATTTCATGGAGTTATAAATTAAAAACTGACTGTATTTTTTTAAACGTAAGACGCAACAGATGTTAATACGCATGCTAAATTTATGATAAGATTTTTAAAAAAATAATACTTTATTCAGAGTCAAGTAAATTTACTGTTTCATGCGTAAAAAGGTTGGTTAAAAAAGTTCTAGCAGAGCAGAGCTTCCGTCTCTGATAAATTCATTATCTTCGACAATGAATTCAGAGATTAACTCTATTAAATGCTTATAGAAAGGCCAAATGATCATACAAAAGGGGAGAAGTAGATGAGTTGATAAGGTAAGGTATGAGTAAGATTAGAAATGAATAACAAATTAATGAATGAGAGGACAATCATTTGGTGCATTCAATTAATTCATGAAAACAAATGAATAACAGTTAATTATAATTTAACTCAAATTAACATACCTGAGATACGAAACATTTTGTCCTGCCTTAGACACTAGCTACATAACGTTTCATAATGTTTGTTAAATGTGTTATGTCTAGGTGTGAGTGGGTGTATGTCGTGTGCGTGAAGTGTGTGTGATGGGTGTCTACATAAGATGGCTACATAATTAAGTAATGAAAGAAAAGCGCCACTAGCCTACATTACCACTAACCAATTTAAAATGCTCTTTTTGTATTAATATATAGGAACGAATTTGTATTTCATTATAAAAATATTACAATTTTTCAATGCTTATAATTACATAACACATTACCGTATTTGAGGGTGTACATTGACCTTTTGGACTGGCAGAATTAGTCTAAAATTTAGAATTTTGTCATAGCTTCATGTTCTTCGTCGCTTCTTGTTTATTTGTGACAGTGTGTTCTCTACCATTCTTTTGTTCCGAAAATATATTTTTCTTTTCTAACAAGAAACTTCCCTAAAATTTCCATCATTTAGAACTTAATCACGTAAGCCTACACTAATTAACTAAGATACTAAAGATGGTTTAAAAGGAGTAAAGTAAATGTAATTTGAAGCACTTTGTTGTTACTTCAACAATCAGTTCAAAGCGTGTAATTAAGTTTTCTTGTAGAAAACTCTACCTACAAGATCAACCATCGTCTTTTAACACAAATGAAAAATGAAGCTCACACGTATAATTAAAGAAATTGGAGGATTTAGAAATTGAAGATTCAAAAGTCTTTCGTGCTTTGAACTAACTTAAGGTTTTCTAATTTTTAGTAAAGATATTAAATTTCCAAATAAGTATATTTTAAGTTCCTCGTTTAAAGATCAGTTAATCTGAATAAATATTACGCGAACAGAGAAAATGTCCAACTATTTTACAGACTTTGGAATCATATAATATACGACTCGAGTAAAAAATTAATCATCGATTTAATATTTTTACTATTTAAAAAGATTATTATGATGTTAAAAATTAAATATATCTCATAAAGAGGAAAGTTATACATTAATATTCAGATAGATGCAAATGTTCTATATTTTAGTTTCACCACAAACATCTATACCAGGCGTGGCCATAGTGCCTCGTGTGGCCCTCGCCGGTGATTAGAGTAATTCTTATGCATAATATATATATATATATATATTGTGAACTCAGACGAGCGATTGTCAAAAAAAATAAATTTATTTCTCTTTTCATAAAGTTATTAGTAAATTTAAATTGACTAATGTCGAAAAGTAATTGTATTTTTTTCCCTCGTTAATTATGAAATAAAAAATGTTACTGAAAAACATAAAAAAAAAAATATTTTTAATTTTTCTATCAAGTAATTGTATCAAGAAATGTTTAAATTTAGATTTTCTTGTTAATGCTTTACGAAGAGTGTCCGTCTTATTTAATAGCTGCAGATAGTGTGGTCCACAAATTTTTAGGGCAGTTCGCACTAGCTCAATAAATTGCATCTTTGTTAAAACGGACCGACGTTTATTTTTAATTTGGATTTTAATTTTAGAGCGGAAAATAATAATGGAAAACGTTTTGAGAGAAAAGCTGAAAGCTCCTTTATTTAAGGTTTATTTTTATTGCCTTTCACAAATGATATCCGTGATCACGTAAAAACTCTGTTAAGTTAAAAGTTAATGAAATAATGCCGTTTTTCCAGGTGAGATAGAGAAATTAATAACTCTTTGTAGTTCTGAAGTAACCGCCATTGTAGCAGTTGCGAAGACAATAATCAATTAACAGAAGAATCTGTCTCGAAGAAAAATTAAAAAAATATAGTCGTTTTGGAAAAACACATTATGTGGGGAAACTTTACATTTTAAATCTGACAAAACTAAAAATACTGGTCTTTGAAGTATTTCTTTCTGAAATGCTGCAAAGACCAGTATTTTGAAGGCAGTGCTGTTGGCCAATCTTGTGATCTATACAGTGATCCGGTGATCCCCTGTGATCAATTTTGTTTCTTTTCTTTCAACAAATTTTAAATAATGCATTTCATCATTCTTGATGTTCTGACTAATTAATTATAATTATTCTAAACAGCATTATACATTTTCATTGTTAACGAAGTTACTAAACAGTAAATACATTGCTACATTATATTCAGTGCCACTTTTTAAGATACATATCTCTAAAAAATTCAGCATTTTACATGTGGCTGCGGTAGCGTAGTGGTCATTGTCGCGGTTTCGCTGCCGGATGTGTTTTCATCGAGCCGTGAGCTCGAGCCCTGATTTCACAAAAGACCCGACATGTAATAGAGCTGATGCACATTAAATCTGATTGAGGTCGCAAGTCCTTCCTTTGAGATGGTTTGGAAATTTGAAGTAGGAAGTGCAAGCCCAGGTGTCGCCCTTGTCAAATGACAGAGGTTCCTATTAATGAAGGCCGTCACCAATAACCTGCGCATTGTCTCTCTGCGCAACTTTAATAAACAATATCTATACTCAATGTAGTAATTGAATATGCTTTGGATTTTTTCTTTCTAGGCTTTCAAGCAAAAATTTATGAATTTGAAAAATACTTATATTTTGTGGGACTTTTCATTGCTCAACGTGTATATCATTGCTTTTTAAATCATTTAGTTACGGAGGTTTCTCTTGTGCTCTTTCTGTGATTATTTAAATTTAACTATTTTTGTTCGCAATATTGACTTTGATTGAATAAAATGCATTGCATAGATGTATGACTATTTTCAGTTTGCCAAACATGCATTGAGTACTATGTTAAAACTAATGTATCAATATTGAGAGTAATATTATTTCGTGGAATTCCTTTACAAAGCTTTTTTTAAAATAAAATTTTGAACATATTTCAAAACAAGGAAAAAAAGTTTAAATATAACCAAGATGAATGTTTTTATTATGTTTTGGTACTTCTTTGAAAACAAGTAATTTACCCGTGTTGAAAAGCAGAAATAAAAATGAACCAAGATTTAGGAAACACTAAAATAAACTTATTCTATTAATTTTATTGCTCTCAGTAAGCATTTAAGATTTATTTTAATAATTAGATAAAATATTATGGTATTTTTCCAGAACACGCATTTGGGATTTTATATTCAAATACAAATTTGTAATTTAACATGCAAAAGAATATGGATTTGTTCCATCTATTATTAAATACATTATTATGTTTCAGTTAAATATATTTTAATTTTTTAGATAATTACTAAAATTTTCAATCTCATCTTCTTCCTTTTGTGGTATAAATTTAAATTTTAGTGGAATTAAATAATTTATTTATAAATACTTTCCTCAATTTTTTCCGATTATTTAACAGCAATACTAATTTTAATTTTTGTATTGCTTAGTAAATTTGATTATATTTATTCAGATGCACTAATTTGCCAGGTCTCATCTTTTCAAAATTTAAATCACAATAACAAGTTAAGAAAAGTACCCTCGTATCATAGTTTAGCTAGAATAATTCCTTATTTGTTCAAAAACATTTTGTGATCGAGAATTAAATTAGTGTTGTTGTTTTAAAATGAAAACCATCAAACTATATTTCGTCATTCATATTTTAATAAGTTCGTTACTTCTAACCTAAACTTCTCTTTACTCTTTAGTTTTTGACGTCTAAACGTTTTATGTCTCGGGCATTCAATTAAAAGCATGTAAAAATTAATCTTTACATAATTTATGACTTAAAATGAGGGCAGAACTTTAATAAAGAATTTTTCTCATAAAGTCATTAAGATAATGTTTCCTTTACCTCGACTATTTTTTTCCAAACGTTCTTTGTTCTCTAAAGACAATTTTTGGAATGCATCATTTGCTGTGCTGCTAATTATCAAAATACCTTTTAATGAAGGAAGATGCATTATCGTGCATTCTAGCGACAAAAACCTTTTTTTAACAAAGAGGAACAATAATTACATTCAGAGGAGAAACGGGTTCACTAAACCTGATAAAATTAAACGCTTCTTTTCATTTTTTTTTTGTTTTAAAATCCTCCTGGAACACTATTTTTTTTTTTCAACATTAATTTTTTTACAAAAAGAAGAAGAAAAATTGAGATAACTGAGTTGTTGAATAAAACATAATGCACTTTCTTAAAGAATGTCACAATCGAATTTTTTAAATTTAGTATGCATAAACGTTAATTATAGAATTTTTTTCTTAAAAAAGAAGTTTAAGTCTTTACAGTATTACACAAGGGACATTCAATATTTAAACAGACAAATAGCTTTACAGCAAAAAATGGTTTATTAAATTATTGCAATGTTTCTTTTTATTTATTTTTGCACGTAATCCTTTCCAACGTCTCTACATTTGTTTCATTCCTTAGAGATTCTTCTTATCCCCCCAGGGAATTTTTTTTCACCTTGATCTCAAAGCTAATTTTTTTGCACTTTTTTCTTTACCCCTTTGTTGAGTTGAATGCGTCACAAAACTTTTTTCATCGGTCCAAACAGATAAAAATCCGAAGAGGTAAGTTCAAGACTGTAAGGAGAAGTGGTAGAATCTCCCAGCCTACTTTACAAATTGTTTCTGGTGTCAATTGTGACATATGAATTTGAGCGTTGGCTTGCAGAAGAAGTAAGTCTTTCCTTTGCCATCTCGGACATTTAATCTTCAATGCGGAGTTGACTTTCTTCGTAAGAATCACTTAGCAGTACAAGATATTGATAATGCGTTGCCTCTCCAAACAATCACAGAAAATCGAACCGTTGACTCTCTGAACTTCGGTGATACTTTTGAGACACTTTTAAAATTTTCCAGACATGCGTAAGATCTCGTGTTATTCATGCAACCACTAATTAAATCTTTGTTCGTCCGAGAGAATACTAATGACAGTTTTATACTTTTTGAAAATAAAAATCCTATCACAGAATTCTGTATCTGAAAATCACTTTCTTCGGGTGTACATGTCATTGTAACTATGACTTATGAGGTTATGTTTCAGTAGATATAAAACAAAAAGCTGAAAAACACACTTCACAATGTGCCAATGAATACTTACGAAAGTCTCAGTTGCAGTAGTTTCCTTCACAAAAAAAAATGTTTCTTTGTTTAAGTATTGAATTATCCTCGGACGTTATTATATGTATATATATATATATATATATATATATATATATATATATATAAGCAAAACATAGAAACAGCCATTTTAAGTATGGGATAAGTCGCAAATCCCTTTATAGTTTAAAATGTAAGACATTTTTAAAATATTTAAATTTTTGGGGTTTGTTTTTAAAATATGAAATTAATCAAGGTTTAATACATCAATTATGGGGAAAATACATATATGAATCTCGTGTGAAAATTATCCGATTTTACTACAAAAATAAAGTTTCCTTGTTCTTTCACATAGGGAATATGTTCGTCATTTCATTAAAGACACCCTTTCTTAGGTCTATAATATTACCTTCAGATATGCGACGTAAGGGTCTATCGATGATACTCCAAGAAATGAAAAATCTCTCTCGATTTGATTATGACAGATCTTAATCGTGTTGAAACATCCATTGCTGAAAAACCAAGAACATTCAATTAGACACCATTCTCATGAACATGGAATTAGCCCTGAACTTCTCCTGATCCCACTGCCACAGAATCTTTCTTTGGAAGAGAGGAGAGAGAAACCTCTCTCTTCTGAAAGACTGCGTTTTCACTAACCATCCTAACACTATTATTTATTCCGAGATCATTATTTGACGATATATCCAAAATAAATTTTGATTAATTCATTGCTTATTTATTAACGTCGCATCTTTGAGCAACAAGAGGGCTATTGGTAAAAGATGTCTTAATTTTAAACATTGGTGAAGTGTCGAAAATGACATCTGAACTGGCACCTATCTCACCTACCAAGCCAACGTGAGCATATTGAGCTTCGATAGATTTCATGTGCATTGACCCGGCAATATGGCGGGTCTTTGCGACCATCAGGGTAATGTTCCGAAAATGTAAGATATCGTGCATACTCTTAGTATATACTTCACGCTTCCTCATTGCGTTGAAATGGAAGGGAAATTAGAAGAGTCTCATTTCATTTCGATTTGCAATCCATCCGCAGAAATTTCAGAAAACCGACGTGGGCTTCCCAGAAGAATTAGGATTGAAAACACAGAGTACAATCACGCAAAAAATCTTGCCGCCTGATTAATTATCCGAAACAGAAAATAATTCAAGAATGTACTAAAAAGGTTAATCTGCAAGGCACGGAATCTAAATTTGTTAGTCTTGCGGTGAACCTCTTCCACGGTTTTCGTTTTTTGATAAAATACATTTATTTTGTTAAAATACGAATTATTTATAGCATTTTGTCAATGCAAAGTTATTTTCCCATTCATGAGAACAGCTGTATTCAAAATTATGCTACAAATTTTTCTTTGCGTTGAATAAAACATATTCTATTATGAAAAAGTTGACTTCTGCTAGAAGACCTATTTTAATAAGAATATAACTGATGATTTTCTTGGTAAAGTCAAATTACTAATGCCACGCACGAAATACTAATGTAATTGAAATTATCGTCATGTGCTATTGTATCTGTAACTATACATGAGAAATGGCGTGTGTGTCTTGAAAAGAAAATAATTCTCCACTGAAGATACTTAGAATAGAGAAGTACATAATGTCGAATTCGACAAATTAAGATTTATGTATTAATATCATTATTTATTCATGTCTCCTAAACTTTGCAGATAATGTAATATTCATGCAAAAAGGTATTTTTTTCATTATGATGTATGAAAAATGAAAAGACTTTAGATATAAATAATTATCTAACGTATAAATTATCATCACGTGCGTGTCAGAAAACAGATTCTTAGGCATTTTTTTTATATTTTGAATGATTAATACTCCGAAAAATGTTCTTGAACAGAAAAAGAAATTGATGCAAATAGTAGAAAAAAATTGAAAGATGTGTTAGTTTCTTTGCGTTGAAGTAAAAGGAATTCATTAGGCTACATAAAAGTTACTGGATATCAAAAGAGTTCCAACTTCTAAAACTTAGCCTCTATAACTTATTACATCACTTGTTAATATATATATAATTGTCTTTATATAATGGCAGTTTTTACTAGATTCGTTCAAACATGTTTATTGTTGAATTCTGGTGCATTTTATCAATTATAAGTTTTTGTCTGCAACATGACAAGGCAGCGCGCTGGTTTGCGTGTGTTCATCAGCAAGCGTAATTAAAGAAAGGAGAACCTTTAGAACAAGGCAAAAGCTTTTGGTATGATCGGATTAGTAAATTTTTCTTAATTTGTATTGATTCGGTATTTAGATGCAATTCGGGTAATAGGTAAAGAGCTAATAGGTAAACAAAATGCGTCCGACTCTTAAATTGGAAATTAAAATATATTCGAAAAGTCTAGCATGAGGAAAAAGTAATTTTAAAATTATTCCTATTATTAATTCATTCAGGTATGTCACATTATTTTAAAAGTAAATTAAATTTAATGATGCTAATTATTGAAGTATTACAGGTCTATTTTACTTACACTCACAATCAACGTACAACATATCCGTTGCGTAGCGTCTTTCGTTTTTCCTTTTTTTTTCTTGGCAACTATCTCCTCAGTTCAGACCCTTTTTCGCTTCAATCTGTGGGTTACCTACTTGGTCATCTGTACCCAAGCCCCACTCCTTCGATAACAACGCTTTCTTCTGATGGGGAAGAAGAGTCGTAGCACTAACATATATAAAACAAGACACATTTCATTATTTCATATATGTACTCTTGTTGCATTACACTTTTACTCAAAATCAATAATGTCAAAAAATTTCAGAGTTTGAATTGAACTTTATGTTTGAATGTGAAAATGATGTAATGATTCAACTTTCTCAGAAAAATAAATACAAATTTGTTTTTACTTATCTATATCAAAACAATATTTTTTTAAATGGAGGTAGTTGATGGAAAAACTGATTTCTTTTTCTGTTTTGATCTTTACATTTATTTTAAAATAAATTTAAAATAAATTAGATCGATTGATAGGTTACAAATATCGCACATAGAAGCAAAGCGATGGCTATAGACAATGAACCTCGAAAATTTGGACCACGTTCAAGTGACATCTGAACTTGCTCCTTCCTCTCCAAACTTCCCAAACACGCATTAAATGGACTGAAAGGCTCGACTGATTTAACATACATCCGCCCTGCCACACAGTGGGTCTTAATAGCATGAGGACTCGAAACTTCAACTCAATAGAAATAACAACGGCCGCGGGTTCGCAATCATGATCACTAAGTTACTGCAGGATACAAATATAAAAACAATGAAAACACAGTTAGAATGAATGAGAAAATTTACATTGCTTCAGATAATTTTTTTTATATTTCACAACAGGTATGTTTTTCATTTCAAAACATATCTGTTGATAACACTATAAATTTAAAAAAATTAATATTGTGGTACATAGTTCATACTATTTCATTCACATTGTTTCAAGGAAATTGTCATTGTTTCCATTCACATTGTTTCAAGGAAAATGATAATTTAAACTTAATCATGTTGTTTATTTTTTAAAAAATGGAATAATGATTCGTGTTTAATTAAGGACAAATTAGAGACGAAAACTACAACTGTAAAATGCTTATTTTGTTTTCCTTTGTTGAGTATTCATTATTAGATTAATTTCATTTCTCATTTTTTATTGTTTCCGATAATTAATTGTATGGAATGTCAAAAAGTTTAATTAACACTATTGCAAAATATTTAAAGCTAAGAAATGTGTTCCAACCAAAAATAAATATATTCATTTCTTTTACAAAATAGCTATATCGTAAGACCAAGATTACATTCAAAATATTTTTCGAGGAGACTTTTTCTTATGCTGGTTGAAAAACGTATATAAAGTAGCTTTTAAATTAACTCGAATAGTCTTATTCATTTCAAAAAAGTTGTTCCCCACAAAAGAATTTCTTAATCATATTAAAATCAAGTTATGAGGAAAAGCATTCTTCCACTGTTTTATAAAATATTTTAGTACAAATATTTTAAATATTTATAACAATAATGCGATTGTTTGTTTGTAATCCACCTTCATTAACATCAATCTCATAAAACAGAAAACACATTTTATTAATGTAAATTTGTTTTCAAATTCTCTTAACCATAATGAATTCGTTTAACATAATAATTTCTCTCTTTTAATTGTTTTCTTAAATTAAAACAAAGTGCCTCATTACAACAAATATTTAAATTTTTTCATCTTAAAATGAAACTGGACAGCTTGGACACTTCTAAAATGAAAATGGAAAGCTTAATTATATTTATTTCACGACATGTATAACGAGACATAACATATATAAAATTTCGTAATTTAATTGCGTTTAATTAATTAATCTTCGTTTATTTTCCAATATTCTAAAAGCACTTTTAGAAAAGAGTCTCGGTTATTAAATTATTTCATATATTTTTATTTTCATTTATTTTCTACTTTGTTCTAATTCAATTTTAACTTGTACAATACAATTAGTAAATATGTACCACAATATTAATTTTTTTAATTTATCGTGTTATCAACAGATATAATATACATAAATGTATCACAGTTCATTATAAAAATATATATTTATATAGTAATAAAAAGTTTTGAAATAAAAAACATGTTCATTATTATTTTTAGTTTTATATCTTAGAAAAGTTTACAGTAGATAAATTTTGAATGAAATGATATGAATATGAGAAACTACCGGGTCAATTTTATAATAGATAAAATTATATTTATAGTTATACTATACACCAATTACTTCTGTTCACCAATGAAAAAACAAAATTTCCCGACTTATATTCTAAACTTTGTAACTAACTATAATTACTCCTAACCACAATCTATCGTATCATCGTACTAAAAGAGTCAGGCATTATAAATAACGAATGTTAGATGTGTAACTAATATGAAGTAATAAACGCTTTTACAGACTCGACAACGAGAAGCAAAATATTTGCAGCATCAGCTAAATTATGGATAACAAGTTCTCGTACACTAAAGAGATATGCTATTTGTTATCTTTCTGACATTAAGTAGACGTTAAGCTGTATCTTCTTGTCAGATTGTTCTAAATGAGAGAAGAGACTTTGGTGATGAATGAACCACGTCTTGGTATTTCGAGGACGATGTTTTTCGGCAGTACTAACTACACTCTATTTTGCATTGTTTGTGGTTAAACATGTTTCCTAATTTGTGACCTTATACTATTAACCAAGACCACACGTTTTAATAAATAAGATATTTTTACCTTATATTGTTATTGTTTTTACTAAAGTTTTTTTTTTTTTTTCAATTTTTAAAACATACATTAAAGTTGTTTCAGAGAAGCCGCTTCAATTTTGATATAGAATAATTTTTTATTGCATTTATGGACTTAACATTATAATATTTTAGATAATTCCGTCTTATTTTATTATCTGTTACTAGTTTTTCGCCAATTTTTAAAATCACAATCTTCGTTTTTTACAATTTTCCGTTTTAGTGAAGCCAATTAATTGTTAATGGGGAATTTTTTTATTGCATTTATGGACTGAAAACATTGAGCACAGAAAGAGACATTGTCAACCGAGAAAAGAAGAAAATGTCATACTTTGCCACTTCATGTGAATACGGAGCTTGTGAAGCCGTATGTGTTTAATGCCTTATCAAAAAATAATGATTAACTATATGGTTGATCGTATATCGATAACATACTCCAGAGATTTTAAAAACACTCTCAATCAGTATTTGTTTAAATTTATGAAAGGATTTGAGTGGCATTTTTGATTTTGGTATAACAAAGATTAGACACTGAATTGATTGCGTGTTTGATTTTTGAACTGATAATTTTGAGCCCAGTGATAAACACTTATTATACCTTGGATTTTCACATAATGTTTAAGATGCAGATGGTAACATACTTGTTAATGGGATTTATTTTGTGAGTGAGGAGAATCTTTGTGTTTATTCCATAATTACCATCAAAATTTTGTATGGGGTGGTCACTGGATCCAAAGATTTGAAAGCCTCTTTAATCTAAATACAGGTCGATAAAGTGGAAATATATATCTGAGGTTTTATCTTCTCTTTCACTCTCTTACTAGCCTGTTCCTTTGATGAATATAACGCCTCTACATTGGCGATTTTACTAAAAAGTTTCAGCCAATCAATTGAAGAGTTAAGGGAATTAATTAAAATAAGTTATTTTAGATAATGAGGTAAATTTTCAGCTGACCCTTTAAAAATAAAATTGTTAAAAGTTTTAGTTTCATTTTTATGTTAACTTTAAATCTTCAGCATCCTTCCTAAATTTTATAATTTTCAGCAGTTAAACTCATCAAAGCACGGAAAGGGTTTATTTGCTTTTAAATAATGTTTCGTTAAAACATTAGCATATCTATTCACACTTTCTTACTCACAAACAATTGTTTACTCATACTATTATGTCATAGCTACACCTTTTAAATAGCTACTTATGTTTTTTTAAAGCTTTTTATTCGTTATCTCTATTGGCTTCTAGACTATGCTGTCAAAATATGTAAACCATGAATTTGTATACATCTCGCTATTAGAATCGAAAGCTAATAAGTATGGGTTACGGCCTTTTTTAATTCTATATTTGATATGTAGCATTTGATTTTGTAGAATTTCATCATTACGTTCACCACTAACTGTTACAGCTTTTTGTTCTATTTAATTATCCATGTTTCCTTAATTTATCATTTGAACAATTGTCTAGATATTACTATGATGGGACTTTCGCAACAATACTTAAAACACCTAAATAATTAGATTTTTGCCTTGATCCGGAATTATTGAGTAATAAGCATGTAGAACGCCTTGCTTCAAGAAGGAGAAGACCAATTTTTTAACATATATTTCTGGTAATGTTTCAGGGTAATGTCTTTACACTCAGATCATCCTATATGTCTTGCAACCTATTTCTATGTATTAGAATGTACCTCAGGGATTTATTTCTGTGCTCCCTTTTAACCTACTTAATCTTGTTAAAGTCCAATTCAGTGCAGCCTGCTTAATAGATGGTTTACGTATTAGGTGCCCATTTGAAATAGCTGTTTACGAATGTGACTAACAAACACTAAATATAAGACGGAAATCAGATTGAAAATATAATTTAATACTTTTAAACTCTAAATTTATAGTACGTTTAATCGTAACTCTTCTTTCCTTCAAAATTAGACAAGCCTTCACAGATTAAAGAGAAATAATCAATTTCCACTGCTAGCCAAATGGGCTTCACCAATGTTTAGGGTCACTAAGTGAAACCCTGTATCAATCCTTTGCAAGATCCATAGGAAGTGCATTTTAACACAACTCTTGTCTTCTACACCTACAAAGCACTTCATATACAAGTTTATCTACATAAAATTGCTTTAGAAACACTTATCAATATTCCTCCGAAAGCAATTTAAAACTTCAATTAAGGAAATAAAAAAATTAGCAGAATATAAGTGGTAGAGGTATCTTTGAGAAAAAAAATATTGTACCACTTTCACCATTTAAATTGAAAACTCTGACCACTGCTCTGTTTTTAAAATTGAAAATAGTTACAATTGGAGTGAATTTTAATGCTACCATCACCTGCACCACCTATCAAGATATCTGGATATTAGCCTGCAACTGTAGTTCTCTCCAATACTTGTGGAACTGGTTTTGCATTGGTGATAGAGGATAAACCTCTTCTCAGACACTCCTTAAAACACTTTCATTCTGCCATGATGTATATCTTCAGCGGATTACCTTTCAAATATTATGACTGGAACTGTGGGAAGTGGCCTCGTGGAGTAAAAGATTTTGAAGGAGATCGGACAGCAATATGAAGAATTCTGAGCGATCAATTGATGAGTCTCAATTTTAACCAAAATAATAAGATCTTCATCGAATGTAAAAATCGTAAATTTAATCAGTCCTCACTCCAGTCTGGGTTAGAAATGATCATCAAACATCGTCTCTCCAGTCTGAGACTTTCCAAGAAGAACATGACCAAGCAGTCCCTTCTTGACTTCTTGAGAATTTTTCGGCTCAAAGTTCTGATGTAACCATTTCTCTATATCGGATAGGATTAGCAACATCACAGATATCATTGTCAACATTAAGTTATGTTTTGTAATGTGAGTACTAATCAGGGGCAATCACATGCCACATTTAAATTCATAAGATTTAATTTTTTTCTGGCTTTTTTTCTTTTTTAATCTGAATAATCGGCCTCATATGTTTCCATTTTTATTATTTATGGCTATATATATATACTCTGTAACAAAAAAAACCGACGCATCAAAGAGGAATAGCCCGATTATGATGAAATTTCGTATGCGAAGATATTTGGACTATTATTTATATAATTTTCTCATTCGGCAATTTTTGTCTCCATCGGACAACTTCTTCTTGGTGCGGCATTTTTTTTTTGATTATACAGTGTGTATATATGTATACATGACTATACTAAATGAATAATAGGATTTCAAAATTCCATATTTTCACCAATAAGCGACACAGTATGATACAACCACTTACATACGATTTTTTTTTTTTTGGGGAGGGGGGATATTTGTAAAAGATGAAGTGCATGCTCACCCATTACTTACATATTTATGAGGGCTAAGCAATGGATTTCTGCTGCTATATAATCAATTACCACTTGCAATTGACAAATTTTTTGGCAGAATTTTACATATAAGATAAAATAATGTATGTGTATTTAAAGGAAGTTAGTTCTTACATTTGTAAAAAATCCATGCTTTCCCTTTCCAATGATAAATTATTTATCATTAAGTGTAGTCTTTTTATGGAAACATTGTATTTTAAAAACATATATATATTAAATCAATACGAAAAACAACATTCAAATATTTTAAATATAAAATTTATATGTACTTTAACCTAAGAAACAAACGAGTTTGAACTGGTTTGTAATGTCTAACTTTCGTGAGGAATCACTGTTCTTGCTCTGCGACCCAATCAAATGTCCATAATTGCATTGGAACCAATAAAATGACTTATTCCAACTGTAAACATGATATGAGCAGAAGCGGACATTATGTTTACAGTTGGAACAACTCATTATTGTGCTTTGTTATGTCAAAGGAAGACTGTTTCCTAAGCAATCAAATTACAAGGAGGAACTGCTGTAAAAACTTTTTAATATTTAATCAAGAAGTAACGACATTAAATAAAAGAGTAGATTGGACACCTAGAAAGAGATGCAAGATTATTGTGTTACGAGAAGTGGTCTTTCTTAAGTTGAAATTATAAAGACAGGTAGGTGATTCAGTGGAATCAGAAAGTTTTGCTTAGGATATTAGGAGACAAATTGAATGAAAAAAAAAAGCAGAAAAAGGTCGAAAAATGTATACCATATCTGTAGATGACAGAAAAATAAAAAGGCTATGTCTTCAAGATAGAAGAATGTCATCAACGGCCATCAGAAGTTATCTGAATAATACTGGTATTTCTGTAGTTTCAAGAACAATTAGAAGTTTAACATATATTGGACTGAGAGGTAGAATTCCAAGAAAAATCCTTATTTCAATTTGCAGCAGCACAGAAAAATACTGCAGGAAGTAAAAGAACACATTAACTGGACGAACGAAGAGTGGTCACAATTTTTATGGAGCAATGAACTTAATATATTGTTATTCGGTAGTGATGGGTGAAAATATCTAAAACGTAGAATAAGAGAAGTGGTACATTCTTACAGCAATCAGGCAACTGTTAAAATTCCACTTAGTGTTATGATTTAGACATGCATCTCAGCAAATTGTATACATCTCCTTCATGTCATCAATGGGACACTGAATGCCAAAAAATGCATAAACTCTATTCTGGAGTCAAATCTTCTAACTTCCATCAGGGATTTCTTTTCGTACAATGCTTCATCTATGTTTCAGCAGGATTCTACTCCCTGCCACACATCAAAATTATCGAAAGAAAGGTTTTGTACAAAGATAATTAAATTGTTTTTCTGGCGAAGAATAAATTTCCTATCTGATGACAAACAACTGACCTCAATCCTATCGAAAAAATTTGATACCATTGGAAAATTCTTGTCCTAATAAAGAGCTCATCAAATAAAAAAGAGCTAATCGAAGCTATAATTGTTTTCTGTCATCCTGTAATAACGAAGAAAAAGTTTAAAACTATCGTCACCTCAAATAAACATCCATGTGAAGTTGTAATAAGAAATAAAGGCTATCGTATTAAGTACTGATTACACACTGCAAATATCGGTACATAGTGTATATCGATAATTGTTGCAGATTAACTATTTTTGTATTGCATATATTTGAATTCAATTCGGTATTAAATTCGCTTTAAAATGATGTATAAGACTTTGCATTTTGTGAAACATAACACACTCAAACACACACACACACACACACACACATATATATATATATATATATATATATATATATATATATATATATATATATATATATATATATATATATATATACCATAGGTCTCTACTTAAGTACAAAATTTTCAATCTCTAATCAAGTAACAGGGAACAAAATCAGTTTCGTCGTGAGTTAAATAAATTAATTGTATTATTTGTATGATTCGTATGCAAACATATTTATCGTTTATTCATACAGTATTCAACTAAATAAACCAACCACTAGTTCAATGATTTAAAATTAAAAAAAAAATTCTTAAATTTTTCTAAATATTGACATATTTTATCATAATAAATTTGACTTTCTTTAGATATTCTAGTGAATTAATTCATTCTTGCGTAAGTACTGGCCGAAATCGAAGTATTCGTATACTGAAATCTGGAAATTAATTTTCTTATTTTTCCTCTTAACATAATCGATCTCTTTCTTCCTCCATATTTTCATTTTGAAAATGCCCGAATGTCATGTTTTTTTTTTTATAAAAATTAAATTGCTGTTCCGTACAAGATCGATTACTTTTTTTCCAAATTCTTTCGTCATCTTTTACAGGAGATATGATTATTGATTACGTCAAAATTTCCGAGTAATTTTCTAGAAGCATATTTTTAACAGTTCTGAATGCAATTTGTACAAGTGAAATTTTTACTCTATTTGCAGTGATAAGAATAAGGTATATTTCCAGATTTTCATGCTTGTTTAGATTTACCTATATTGGATAAATATATATATTAAAAATCAAAACCATCTTCTCGACATATCACCTATGCGACTTGCTACCATTAAAATAGGTCTGATAGTGGGTTTGGGTAATTGATGGTATATATTTCTATCAAAATATTGTATTTCCTTAGCATAATGTAATTAACACTGGAGAAGCAGAATGAACTTATTATTATTATTAATATATATATATATATATATATATATATATATATATATATATATATATATATATATATATAATTACTCAGTTGACGGGATGACGGGATGTTTAAGAGAGGCTTAAAGTTTTGAAATTGAAATTACTCTAAAACTAGAAACAATATTCTCGCTTATAAACTGCTTTAAAATGCAACACCATGAAGGAATCACGAATCAAATGAAAATCTGCAGCAATGTCATGTATAGATATTATGCAAAATTAATAAAGTTTCGAGCCATCGCGCATTTTTGCTTCTTCCTCTGAATTGATGCTGAAAGCGTATAAATAAAGTGCTGTAGCGGGACGTTGAAAAAAGTCTATGATTATTTGTTAGTGGCAAACGTTTAGTGAGACCTGAGTATGCCTCCACGACGGAAGAATAAGAAATTCAAGCAACTTACGGAGTTTGAACGAGGGAGGATAATCGGCCTTCGAGAAGGAGGATTTTCCTATCGCGCAATAGCAGCTCGTATGCAGCGGAACAGTTCCACAGTGATGCGAGTTTGGAAGCAGTGGACCGACGAGCACCGAACAACTCGAAAAACAGGCACTGGACGACAGAAGGTGACGTCAGAGCGCGATGATCGACACCTGCTCCGCATGGCGGTGAATGATCGCACAGCTTCCTCCAGGCAGCACGTTGGTCTACTGCTACAGGTGTACAATTGTCGGCTTCGTCAATTCGTCGTCGTCTGCTGCGCCGTGGATTGCGTGCAAGGGTGCCTTTATACAGGATTCCCCTCACGGCGAATCATCGACGGCTGCGTCGGCAGTGGGCTCTTGAGCACAGAGACAGGCGAGCTGATTGGCACCAAGTTGTCTTTTCAGATGAATCACGCTTCAATTTGTGGACCCATGATGGCCGTGTTCGTGTTAGACGTTATGCCGGTCAACGCTGCCTTCCTGAGTGTATTATTGAACGACATAGTGGTCGAACACCCGGAGTTATGGTCTGGGGTGCGATTTCGTATCATGGACGATCCAATTTGATACGAATTGAGGGTAATCTCAATAGCAACAGGTACGTCCGTGAAGTGCTACAGCCCGAAGTCGTTCCTTTCCTTCAAGGCATCCCTGGAGCTATCTTTCAGCAGGATAATGCACGCCCACATGTTGCGCGGACTGTTCGAGACTTCTGTTCAGCACAACGCATGCAACTTCTTCCTTGGCCTGCTTATTCACCGGATATGTCGCCTATTGAGCACGTGTGGGATATGGTTGGTCGGCGTCTCGCTCGTGATCCGCGTCCTGCAGTTTCCAAAGACGAACTTTGGTTGCGCATACAAGCGATATGGAATTCTCTTCCTCAAGCAGATATTCAACATCTGTTTGACTCCATGCCACGTCGTATAGCAGCACTTATTGCAGCGCATGGTGGCTGCACCAAATACTGATTTCGGACGCTTAATTTGTTTCTTTTGTTTTGAAAATTTCATCATTTATTTGTATCAGTACAAGTCGTTTCTGCATTAAATTTCATTTGATTCTGATGATTCTTTCATGGTGTTGCATTTTCTACAAACAGCAGTATATGAGAATGCACTGAAACATTATTGTTATGTTTCTTTTGTGATTATATCTGCATATCTCATTAAATTTGTGTCTTTCGTCCATGCATTACACGTTAGTGCGTTTGCAAAACATACAACGTCATATTTTTCCAAATATCTTTAAAACTCAACCCTTCTATGTATGATTGCATAATTTCTTTCGTGATTTGCTGTTTTTGTGTAACGTAATTGTAATAAATATTTTTGTTTACGGCACCTGTACATAGAGAGCACATCTCTTGCATTTTTCTTATATTTTCCTACAAGTTTACATATAGATTAACATTTTTACAGTTAGAATAGTAGTTTGCCACATATCTTAAATTTTTTGTGTTATATACCTACTTTTTCTAATGCGCTTGAAAAACATAAATTTTAAAAATATAAATCTGAATTACAATTATTTTGTCGGAATAGATCTCTGTGGAGGAGACCCTACATATATTATTTTATGAGGAAATTAAAATTAGACTTTTTAATTATTTTAATAAAAACCAAAAACAACCTAAATCCGTTTAAGGGTTTACCTTCTGTGAGGATTTCAGACACTGAGGCATTGAATTACATCTTCTTTCCTTGTATTTGTTCATTACTTATATGTCAGCTAGATGTATCAATACCAAGAAATGGCACGCCTATTTTTTTAAGGTTCTTTTTCCTTTCAAATTCGATCCTTATTGGAAAAAATATCAATAGATTCGAATTTTATTTGTCATACCTACCTCATATCCCTTCACTTTAATAATAATTTGTATTAAAATTAAATATATATACACAAACTTAAAGTAAAGACTGTTTTTATTATTGTATAGAAATAAATTAAATGATCACAAAGGAATTAAGGTAAAAAAAAGTTTTTTTATTTTTATCTTTTTTTTATACCAGAATGTAGGAAAAGTAAACTTTATTGACAAACTGAGAAAGGATGCAGATCGATTTTTTCTTTTATACAAAGCCATTAATTTTAGTACAAAAATTATGTAATCTATATTAGTTATATTTTTATATCATATTATGTAATAAAAATTAAGCTATAAGTATCATTTTAAAGAAAATATTCAGGATCTAAACCTAATAACTTTCTAAATTTTAAATCCTAACCATCATTTCTCATTTTATGCTCTGAACAACGATGTAAATAAATTTGCAATGGCAGAATCAATTACAGAGCGCGTTCGAATGTTTGACTGTCGATTACTTCTTTAACAGAATTAGTGCAGATTTAATAATACAAATTTAATTACTATTCTTCAATTAAAATTAATATTTCTATAGAAGAAAAACATTCTTGAGGAATTTGGGTAAATTTGACCAGCAAAACGTTTTCGGAAAACAAGGTAAGGCTGAAATTAGGACTTAATAAAGCTTAATAAATTATACTCCAATACATAAGTAATTTGCTTTCAGTTTTTGAACTACTCGGTGATAAAATTTTAGTAACTAAGGCTCAATTTCAAAATTTAATTTGATATACACTATTTCAAAAGAACTATATTGATTAATTGAAATTAATCTGGAATTTTCTAGAAAAAAATTGGAAATATTATAAGAGAATTTCATTTTTTTTTTATTTATTCAAAATTTCTAATCAGTACTTTTTGTAACTTAAAAATAACTGAAAAGTAAAGTTACACTTAATTTAATACTAGATATGTGTGACGACTATTTAAATCGTTTGCATTTATATTTCAATACTTCCTCAGATACATATTAAACAATATATAGTTTATTTACTATCAATTTATACGTACAATATCGAAGAATTTTATTTAGAAAATTGGAATGTTAGTTTTATAAAATATTTATATTTAATTAGTGATATCTTATTAAGATCTGGGCAAATGAGGTAGGAATGTCTAATAATATCATTAGCTCATATATTCTAATTATGTATTTAGTTTCATATCGCATGCTCTATATTGCTAATATCCCATTTTATTTAATTAATTTCTACAAGTTAATTTCGATTAATTATTATTTTGTTATTATCTTCAATGCGTGAAAAATTAATTTTCCCCTTAAAAACTCTGGATCGTATGTATTTCTATAAATGTAACTCGCCATTTCGTTCGGAATAATAAAATTACATTGCATTTGAGCATTACCTAGCTTCAATTTTAAATGAATTTTTATTATATTTCTTAATACCTTTTTTTTTGAAAGAATGTACTTACAATACTTGTATACTTGAACATTTTATTTTTTGTTTAAAAACATCTGCGATTTAAATTTAAAATAATTCTGTAAATTTTATTTCATTTACATTTAATTATTAGGAAAATAATTTTTAAGACTTATTAATTTATTTTAACATAGTTAGAATTTTTGAACGTGTTTTATTTAAAAGAAATTCCAGAGACATGTAATTAGAGACGCATAAATAACGAAAACAACAGCATTCGTTTTTTCAATAAATTGTGTCATATTTTACTAAATAATGCAGCTTAACTTTACATCTAAAATATCCACTGAACATCAAAATATTATCTTTTTTATACTGGACTTGAAATCAGGATATTTTAAAAATAAAGAGTAAGATAAGCAAATAAAGTCATTAAAGCATACCTTCGACTACTCATCAAGCAAAATTTGACTGGAACTTGGTGACATTTCATTGTACAACTTTTAGATTTTCTTCCCACTAAAAATAATATAAATTCCTGTCAGTATTATAGTAAAAAGCCTACTTTGTGATTCGTCTTTTCTTTACCATAAGAATACTCCCCCCCCCCAAAAAAAAAAAAAAAAAAAACGAAACGAAGCATGGTTCTTTAAATTTAATCGACCCTTTTTTATTTTTAGAAAAAAAAACTTCTAAAGTAATGTAAGTACGCTTTCAAGAAAAAAATGTTTTGAATTCAGTTGTATATAACTTCTAAAAATTCTATTTACTGATACGAAATTGCATGGTCTGAAAGTTTCATTTCTGTCGAGAGAAGAATATTTAATACGTCAACAAACCAATTGTATTTGAGAACTGTTTTTGAAAGATAATTTATTTTGCTACCATACCGAAGCATTCGACATTATTTGCCAAGAAAAGAAATGTTTCATCTAAAAATAGACAAAATTTAATATCGAATTTCATACCATATTGTTTTATATGATACAGAAAAGAATATTCGGCGACCTCTGGTGCCTCTTGAAAGACTCAAATATTTGGTATATGGGCTTTCATCCTAAGGGGAAATTGTAACTCATTGAGATGAACCATATCCTCTACAAACATAAAGAGAAGCTAAAAGCAATATGATTGCGTCCACTGATAAGGGGAAACAAGCCGTCACAAACTTCTGCTGGAAGCAATTGACGATTGAAAATTGTAGACATGCCATACATTTTAAAGCCATTTAATACGTTTTTGAAGCAATTAAACCATCTCTTTTAGAGAATATCAAGAAACAAATAAAGTCTGGAGAACTGAACAGTATGATAAATTTGTAACTCTAATGGATAAGATGGTCTTACGTAGGGATGTTTGCACATATTCTTTGATATATTTTCAACATCAAAACAAAAGGAATACTTCTTTTGTAAAATGAAAATTACCGAAATGTTATTCAGAAAGTTTATCTAGAAATTAAAAAAAAATAGCTGCTAAATAAAATTTTCAAGGAAAGTATTATATAAAGCGAAGAATTTACAATTTTGGATTCAGTCAAAACATTTTTATCAAATATTTTTGTACGCTTCAAATATGAATAATTTTAGCTGCCATCAACTATTTTTTCAATTTTTTTCCCATTAAAAAGTAAATACGACTTTTTTGTGTCAATATACCAGTATTTTTAGTAATTATCAATAACACAAAAAATAATGCGATATTTTCCAATAATTGCTAACTAATTTTATTTGGTTCACTAATGTTTCTTATATGTTTTATTTAACTGCAGAGTTATCAATGTTTTAGTTTTTATAACAGCATTTAGAGAAGTAGCATGTTTAGTTTCTACACTCACATAATTTTCCACAGTGGGTCTCTACGATTTTGCTACATATTGTAAATAACTTTTTATAATTCCTTTTTAAAACTTATTCTAGTAAATTTATCATTCCAATCATTGGAAATGGGGTAAAATTTTTCCACGGCCCTTTAGAAACTGTTTTTATTCAAAGAGTTCGGATTATTACTTTTGTTATGCAATATAATACTGTTACGAAAATTTTGTTCTGGGCGTATATAGGAGTGAAAATCAAATACACTTCGGAGGATAACAACAAATGTGGCTTTATTCATAAGTTTTTAGGACAACACACAGTTAGCCCACCTTGGACAGAAACAGATATACATCACTTGCACAATTTTGTAAAACAGATACAGGAACAAAATACACATTAAGTATAGTCACAGTTATAACAGCAACGTTCAGCTCACCAGCGTATTAGTCCTAAACTGCGGACATCCTCAGCAGTAATATTCTGCACTCCCAGGGCAAGATCCTTCAATTTCTGGTAGATACATGCTCTTCTTTGCAAATTAACCCGACACATTCCAAGTCTAGTACCAAAAGCTTTCAGGTGATCCCTCGATTGATCTCCACAACAGAAACTCAACAGATAGACTCTGACAGTTCCACTAGATTTAGGCCGAATCTCCAGCAAATTCACTCAACCACGACTCCCCGATCGGTCTAAAAACAGACTCCACAGACAAACTGATTTCCGTCCACAGTTTGATTCATAAGTCTTAGTTCCAGAATCCATCTAGGTTTGATGTCACATCGAAAATTCATGAAAAGTCTGTAACTTTCTTCGTTATTATTATTTCGTCTAGGTTCCAGCACCTTCGAATACCTTCTGTTGGTCGCAAAATCCTCCAAGTTTCTCTCCAAATCGCCAAATCCGTTGCCAAGGAAAGGGGTCATTGCTTAAACTCTCTTTTGTGCTAACTGGTAACATCTCTGCAAATCCAACTTTTCCTTCACAAGAGAACCGCCACATGGAAGCGCCATTTCATGTTCGTAACAAGATGATACTAATTGAATAATTCTATGCATTTCCAGTCTTTACTTGTCTTACCTAATCTTTGTCAAAAGAGAAAATATATACTAACCTTTTTAAAAAATATCTTTCGGAAGATAAAATCGACCAGTTAAAATAATGTTTGGGGATTAATATTTTGAATTCGGAGTAATTTGCACATATGAAAGGATGTTTGCGAAAATATAGTACACAAAATCGCAAAAGTATTATTTCAGAAAAAAGATAATAACATTCAACGCAATTGTATATATTTCAACCAGTTCTATAATTAGTTTTTTAATAAATGAAAATTTTCGATTCATTTTGTATAATATGTGTATATAAATATTATAAAAATATCACTTACTAATGTAAAAATGATACTGTCATTTTTACAAGTGAGGGTGCTCTATATGTAAAATTTCCCAAATAAAAGTGATCGATATAGCTACCTGGTTCGTCGAGCCTAAAAATTTAACAAAATTGACCTTTCCAAAAAGGATTTAACAACTTTGGTAGAACCTACAGTTTTTAAAAAATTTTGGGTCATAGCCCGCTTAAAACTTTTATTATATGGCTTCCCACTAAGGTGAAGTGTATTATATTAAATATTGAAAAATAAGGAAAGTACTTGCCATAGGTTCATGAGCTAATCAAAATTGTATTGACATCAAAGTTGTAACGTATCACTGCCTACAATTACCATGGACTGATCTTACTTAAAAGATTGTTGTTGAAATATGCGCTTGATGATTTTTTTCTCGACACTTCATATTATGTTGGAAATAATTTATTTCAATACTTCGGAAATAAAGAAGACGTCGTGTCTCATCTAAAGAGTATGAATGAGATCATGGGACAAATATTCATTTTACACTTTAGTTCTGGACCTTGAAAGGCAGATTTTCCATGTTATAGATGTAATTTGTTCTCCTGACCATTATTGCGGAATAATGAATGTATGGGCTATTTGGAGGCCCTTATATAATTGTAAATAGTATAAATAGTAAATTATGTATGTAACTGACAGGGGTGGAGATTATAAAGTATGTGGTAGAGAGAAACACCGTTCTCCCTTTTTTTCTTGAATTTTGGATTAGTTTTCACTACATGTTCGTAACGAAAGGCAGGAATTATAAATCGTGAACGAAAGGACAACGTATCATTTTAGCACAATTATTCTCTAATTTTTTCCCACACTTCCAAGTTCAGTTGGGATGAGAATATAATGTTCAGTTATAAAACTACAAATAAAAGACATATTTTGTGTATAATTTTCTGAAATATTGATTTGAAAATAAATAGCCAAAAAATTGATATATATATATATATATATATATATAAACAAATCCTAATTTCGCAAACGAGTAAAAAGAGAAAAAAATATAAAAATAAGTTCTTCGGACAGTAAAAAATTTAATTTAACTCTGCTGAAAAATAATAGTTTATCATTTTCATCAATAAAAAAAGGAATTTTTTTCTTTCCAGCTGAAACTTTTTGACTGAAGTGTTCCGAGAGATTGTGAGCTTTATAGTTAGGTAGTTGAAGTACGCACCATATTTCAGATTTTAGTCAAAACCTTTCATCTAGACCGAAAAGCCTTCCCATCTATCATCTCACAAACCTTCCATCTTACCTATATGATGAAGATAAAATGTTACGTTACGTATATTTTTAATTACTTTCTCACTGGCAAAAGAAAAAAATATTATTTTTTGCTTTTTAAGTTTTTTCTTCTCCCGCTTGCCACATAGAAGTGTTGGCTTTTTTCAAAAAAAAAATTATGTTAAATTTAGTTTCAATCAAGCTTTTTAACGTGATCACTTGTCCGATCACTCAGGTGGATAGCAACTGGTCCTCAACGCCTCTTGAATTTAATTTGAGCAATAAAAGCCTTCTGAGATCTTTTCAACATCCACTGATAGATTGCACCAGCAATTTGGAAAAAAAAACTTATTTAGCCTATTGTAGAATTCATTTTCCACATGAAAATATATTCACTTCACTTATAAGGCATCGCGAAAAGCGACACCTTGAGGACCAAAATAAAGTTATACAGTAGAACAATAATAGTAAGAAGTTAGGGAAACGGAAAATAAGGAATAAGTAGGGAAAATTGTTTAATTGAAACAAGAAATGAATATCGAGGTTCGATAAAATTATTTACCGATTCTAAAATATGTTTTATATCGTTATTTTTATTGCATTATATAATGCATCTATATTCACTGAGAGCTCTGCACCGAATCCTAGATGTACGTAACATGGAGCAAAAATACAAAAACAAAAGTTTTTGTAACATTAACTACAGCTGTAGTCAATATTTGGTGTGTTTATTGCTCATTTGGAGTGCTCATGGCTCTCATTTGGAAACGAAAGTGACAACTATAATTTAAATAAAAACACTTGCCTTATATTGAGAAAAATTACTCCTTCGTCTGTGGTTATATTTACTTCTTTAAAGTGACTGCTAAGCTCGAAATATTCAGGAACGTTTCTGTATTATTTTTATATGCTATATACGAAGCAACATTTTCTGACAATATGTGAATTTACAAACACATATTCTAGTTATCATAAAAGGTTAAAGGCCAGTAATGTACTTTAGCAACCGGGATAATGATTAAAGTTTATTTAATTAATATTATCAAGGAACTCCAACCTATTGGCTTTGTGATGCATCTAGTTAATAGTTTCTAAATATAATTAAACTCCATCGAGTGTTCCATAAGTTCGAAATAATTTACAGTTGAAATGACATTCGGTTAGCTTTCATGTTATTTTTTGACGCTCTTATGCTCAAATCAACACGCAGTAATCAATGCAGTCTGGTATTCTTTGCTTACTAGCAGAAAACTTCAGCATTTTAAGTTACTTTTAGAATAACTCAATAAATTTAATTTAAAACGTAAATTTATTATCTCTGTATATTGAACATATATTATACATTGCGGATATGTCACTATTTAAAACATTAAAATAATCTCATTATTTCTAAAGTACTAAACAGAAGAAGCGTTTTCCTCTATGTACGAGACTATTATAATTTATTTTATGAAATACTTATTCGGGTTGTTTCGGCAAAAAAAGAAAAATCTCTTACTGTACAAGTATATGAGGAAATTTTTACAGCATACACCTTATGATTTTATTTTACATTTCAAATTATGTTTATCTCTTCGTCATTTAACTAATATAGACTCTTTTCTTTCCTCTTCCATGTTTAATTGCAAATTGCTCAAATTTCTTTATACTTCTGGATAACTCTTTGTACTCTTCTGAGATTAATTTGAGCTACCTTCGCAATATTATGTAAAAATTTATCTATTAGTGGCATTGAAATGACAAATTTCCAATTTTCAATATAAGTTTCAGTTCTCTGTCAGAAGTTCATATTAACATCTGAATACTTTTTTCTCCAGGAAATCGAAAATAAGTATCATAAGAAAACAAAATTGTTACATTAGTTCATTACAAAAAAATGGTTTCAAAATTGTACTTTTTACAGGGTGTATGTTCAATTTTGAAACCCTGAAATTCGGTGCTTTGGCGTAAAATGCTTCTAATTAAAATATTGTCAATTTCGTTTATTTGTCTAATACTTTTCGTAATGCGCGTTTTACCATTTTTACAAATATTTAACTTAAATTAGTACTTTAAAATATTGCTTTAAGCCTTTTTAAGAATGAGAAGTATAAACTCAATTTTAGGAGTCACTGTATATTTAAACATTGTTTCTCTTTTTCAAATTCGATATCCAAAATTTAAAACATATTTCACAATCATATACAATACTTCTAAATATTGTTTTCAGTAATAAACATTAGCTATTAAAATGGTTATTGTTTCAGTTAAACACAAAGTGTTGTAGCTGACCACTTATCAATATTTTATATTAAGGGGGTTTGCGAATATGTCTGATGCCTGCTTTCACCAGTAATGAACTTAATTTTCAGAAAAAGAGTATTATTATAAAATAAGCTTAAATTTTTATTACATTAAATAAAACCTATATAACATACGTCTCATGCCTGCTATGGCCATTAATGAACTTAAATTTCAAAAGTATATCGTAGTAAACTTTTCTTTAAATTCTTATTGAATTGAAATAAAACCTGGATAAGAATTAAGCATTTTATTTACGTATCAAATGATATATTACCTTACGTCATATATAATTAGTAATAAAAATAAGTGAAGAGGAATAAAATTTAATAACAGAATTTTTAAATAATTGTTAGTCAGTGATTTTTACGTCTAATTTTTAGAACTAATTTTTTTGCATTTATTTCTTTCTTGTGGTTAAATGATTGGATTCTAATGGATAAATGATTTTAATAACTATATAATGGTATTAGCCAACAAAGGGATCTTTGTACAAAATCACGTATTACAGTAAATTAAATTAAAATTATCTTTATATAATTTGTAGCAAAGGAAATAATCACTTTGGTGACTTAATCTGCTTACACGTGACACATAGGTTAGAATAATTATTTGAGACTATTTTAAAATTATTTATAGTTTCTGAAGTAATTTATCTTTCATTATTTAACTACATGTTTTGAAATAAAAAAAAGCAGTAAATTATAATAATTTAATATTGAAAAATAATCAAATCAACACGAAAAAATATGATAGAAAGAATTAAATTATGCAAATTCAGTGCAAATATTTGAGAGAGGAAAAAGACAGACGACTTTTCATTTTCCTTGAATTTTAGATATAATTTGGAATTGTAAAACAAAGTATCATTTGTGTTCTTCCTTAATCACCAAAGATAAATTCTAAGATTAAAAAAAAGAAATAAAAGAGAGAGAAACCCATAAAAATTTCTCCCGAAAAATCGTTCAGTGTACATTGTTCTTTCTATTTTTTATGCCGTTTTCATTTTTGTCATTTCACCATGAATAATAACTGTGAAGAAAATAAGGTTTCTTCTGAACAAACAATAAAAAAAGTTATTTAAGCGTATATTTTTCGATTTCCTATTTTTGTTTCTTGCGCTTATACTTCATTTTCATTGTGGTGCAATGACTTACCATTTTTTATTTTGTTCTAAATATAGCATCATTGACCCAAATTTTGTTTGTTAAGGGGCTTGATACTAGCTTTCTTTAACACTTTAGTCTCGATTTATTGAATGATTTTTTTTTGGAAACTTCACTTTAACATCACAATAGATGCCATTTATTTTAAGAGGAATAATGTCATGTTTCATTGGAATCTACTCGGTCTTTATTGTTAGATATTTAATTATTCGTGTATGCATTCAATACTTTGATCATAATTTTGCACTTTAAATCAAGACTAATAATTTATAGAATACAGACATCCACCACATTTATTTAAAATAAAAAAAATGTTTGTCGAGCTCCATAAAAATGTGATCAATCAGTTAAATTATAAATTTGAGTTTTCAATTATTTTAACATTTCATTTCAGTGTGTCAATAAAGTGCATGTTTTAGAACGCATTGAAGAAGGTGAATATTTTTATATTTTATTCTTAATATTAATCGCATTAATATAAAATATAAAAACAGTATATATATATATATATATATATATATTTCAAAAGTTTTAAAATATTTGTATTTAATGGAATACTTTAATTTTGAATACTTTGTTTATTATTGTATGTTCTTTTATCTTTTTGGATTAATTAGTATTTTAAATTAATACTTTTGCTTCTGTTTCCTTTTTAGAATTTTTTTATTAAGTAATTATGTAGAGTGTGAAGGGCTGGATTAATAATAATAGTATAAACACAAAATAGTGCATTTGGAATTCCTCTCTATCCTTTTTTTTGTTTCATCCTTACTTTTAACATTTTTTTTTTCATTTATACTTTGTAGGTTTTGGTGGCACTTTTGTCCATTTTTAAATTACTGATTCTATTATTATGTGCTAAATGTAGTTAATTTTTATTTCGATGTAGTAGGGTAATTTTTGGTTAATTTTGAACGTGTTCATTATGAATGCATTCTTGTGTATATTTGATTAATATATTATTTACAACAATTTAAAGACTTTATTTCCTCTTTTTAATTTTTGTTTTTATTAATATACAAAATATATATTTTTAATATTACAATCTAGTTTTTTATTGAATTATGATTATTATTGCATTGCGTGTACTTATTAATATCATAATTAAAATCATTTTAACAAGTTTTAATTTTACATTTTGAAGTTGGTTAAATTATTTTTGCAGTAGAGTTTTATTTTCAATTTATTATTTGTTCTAGTTCATGTAGTGTTATATATATATATATGTAGTCAAGGTAATATAAATTACAGATTAAGAAGTATAAAATATTTTAAGTATTTAGAACAAAAACATAATTACTTATAGAAACCATATAGTGAAAAAGATAACCAAAAATAAGATCACAAATATTATCAAGTGTAAAAACTTCATAATGAAATTAAGCAAAAATTTTCTTAAATACATCAAACAATATATTAATTTAATACAAACATATTAAAAAGTCATTACATACTATTTAAAAACCAGACAAATTTAAGCAAAGAAATTGAAAACAGTAATTAAGAACAAAAAAATAGAAATAATGTAAGTCATACTGTTCAATACTATAGATTGAATGTGTGTTTATACCGGTATTATAGATTCAATCATTGCACTTCAATAAATTTCACTATAACTAGGTAGTATAAAATCAAAAATTAAAGAAAAACACAACAAATCAATAGTTCAACCAAACGGGAAAATTAAAGAAAGTAAACAAAAGAAACATATTTATTTATACAAAATATACTAATGTAATCATATAAAATACAAAATACTTGAATAGTTAATAATTTCAATTTAAAATGCTTTACAAATCCATACCAAATAGGTTCATCAAACTGAAATATATTGAAAATATTATAACATACCAAATGCATGTTACCCAAATTTTCACATGAAGTGCGGATTAAACACTAAGACAAATAAATTTTTTGATACTTTACAAGAATAATTTTAATTTACAGAATAAATTTTTTTGATACTTTACAAGAATACAGCAACTTGATTCTACCAAAATAACATTACAACAAAAATTACCCAAATCCATGAAATACAAGCAAATATTGAATTCTTAAAAACTTCTCCCTAACCACCACCATCATACATAATCTACCAACAAGAAAAAATAATATCCAGAACAAGAAAACTGATTGATTGATTTAAAGATATTTTATCAAGAAAAATTATTTATTTAAATTTACTTGACTTTTAGTATATATATATATATATATATATATATATATATATATACAGGGGTTGGACAAAAATATAGAAACACCTTTTAAAAAACATGTTTCTTTGCTTAATATGGTGTAGGAAACCCGTTGGCATCCAAAACAGCTTGCAGTCTTCTCGGAATGGATAAATACAGTTTCTGTATGTGTGCCAAGTGAATATTATACCATTCTTCCTGCAAAACGGTGGCAAGTTCAGATAACGATGTTGGCGGTGGATAAGGAGAACGCACTTTCCGTTCCAATGTAGACCACAAAGGTTCGATAATATTCAGGTCTGGTGACTGTGGTGGCCAGGGGAGATGGGACAAATCCTCCTCGTGCTCAGAAAACCAGTCCTGGACAATGTGAGCTGTGTGAACAGGGGCTTTGTCGTCTTGGAAGACACCATCACCATCGGGGAACAAAGTTTGTACCATGGGATGAACTTGATCTGCCAAAATGTTCACATAAGTCTTGGCAGTCATGTGCCCTGACACAGTTATCATGGGGCCAGCAGAGAACCACGATATGGCTGCCCAAACCATAACAGAACCCCCGCCATGTTTCACTCTTGGCAACAAGCAGTCTGTATTATAGGCTTGAGATGACGTTCTCCAGACGTAAACTCGGCCAGAAGTGGGAAACAATGTGAAAGAAGACTCGTCAGACCATATTACACGCTTCCACTGCCCTATAGTCCAGGCTTTATGACTTAAACACCACCTTTTCCTGTTACGGGCATTAGCATCACTGATGAGTGGCTTCTCAATTGCAGCACGGCCAGAAATTCCCTGTTTATGAAGCTCCCTTCTAATTGTTTTGGTACTCACAGGGTTCTTTAACACAACATTCATTTCAGCAGTAACTTTTGCAGCTGTGGTCTTCTTATTTTTCGTCACAATTGCCCTTAATGATCGTCTGTCACGATCACTCAGCACACACTTTCGTCCGAGCTGTGATTTAGCAGATGATGTTTTTCCACTTTTCAAATATGCGGAATAAATCTTCGATACAGTACCTCTTGAAACACTAAACACCTCGGCTACCTTGCTTACGGAAGCACCTACCATACGTGCTCCAACAATTTGCCCACGTTCGAAGTCTGTTAACTCTGACAAAATGCAATGACAACCTCACATAACAGTACTCCGACAACAACTGAACTGTTTAGCACATTTACGAAGTTGTATAGGTGGCGTTAGTAGTCAAAAACGCCAGCGCTACCTACATATTTCATTAAAACCAATCTTTCTTTTCAAACATGCATTTTACAAGGTGTTTCCATATTTTTGTCCACCCCCTGTATATATACATATTGAATATAATTAATAATTTTATCAAAGTTTTGTAGCGAAATATTTACGTCTCCTTCACAAAATGTAAGATATGTATTTTGATATTTTAAACGAAAAATGTCATTAAATTTTATCATGCATCTAGAAAACTTACAGCTATATTTTTCACTAGCAATAAAATTTATTTCTATTTCCAAGAGGTATGATTTTTCTAGATGTCTTATTGATTTCGTAACTTTTCATTTTTTTTCAGTAATGTTTTTTTTTTTAATTATTTTCTAAATGGCTAAACCTCTTATCCAACATTACATTCTATTTTTATACTTTTAATTAACACTTTTTACTTATGTGAAAAGCATTTTAATTTTTTCTCTCCTAATAATTTGAAAAAAATTGCTTGCATATTTTCACCATTTGGATTTCAAACAAAAAACATAAAAGACTTAAGGAAATTATATAATGCAATAAAATTTGTAATAAATCTGTAATTTTTATTTTTATTTTAATATTAAGCATTCAACTATTCTATAGAAGTTAATTTTACGTAATCATCACAAGCAGTAAAACATAATGAATCATTCCTAATGTAAGATCACGAAGTCAATACTAATTTGAACTAAGACTCAATCACAAAAAATTGGATTACATAAAGACAAATACTTTTGCCTCATATTCTTTACTCCATATATATCATTGTATATAATAATTGTCTTTGTCTTAATTAGCAATAGTAAAACAACTATCCTAATTCATATGTAGTAGAACTCCTGTCTAATTAATATTTTAGAATAAGAACTATAAATAGCAGAATATCCCGCCCTACAATTATTTCTGGAATACACCAAGAACTCAAATATTCCACCAGGGTCTAATACATTTTACTAATACATCATGACTAACTATACATTCTCACTTCCATATTGGATAAAATACGACATAATTAAAAAGCGCCTATAATTGGCTTAGTAGGGAGTTCTTTCTTTGCTCCATTTTCAAATGCACTTCAATTCAAAAGGGCTCAAGCGTTACCGTCAAATTTACCAACCTACCTCAGTCGAATAGTACATCGTAGAATCAAACACTAGATCATAGTACTTTATTGTGCAGAACATTTGGATAAATATAACACCGACAAAAAAAAAACACTTATATCCACTAACGATTGATATAAACAGCAATGGCGCATGCATCAAACACACATCTCATTTAAAACATGCTAAAATGTTCCGACTAAGATTCAATACAGTGGGAGATATATATCAATTACATTAATAACTGCAATAACAACCTTCTCTATATATTGGTCATGAAGTCTGTCAACAACAAATAATTTCCTCTGTAGGAAAAGGGAGATGCGGTAGCTCTTCTGGGCAGCGGTAGCCTAGTGGTCAAGGTCGTGGACTAGCGGTCAGCGGTTTTCGTTCAGTCGCGGGTTCGATCCTGACCCGACGTGTAGCCGGGGCTGATGCACGTTAAATCTGTTCGGGACAAAAAGTCCTCCCGTTGGCGTGGTGTGGATGTTAGGAGAGGAAGGAGCCAGCTCAGGTGTCGTCCTCGTCACTTGACCGTGGTTCAAAATAACGAGGTCAGTTGCCAATAGCCCTCCTTAAGCCCTAAGCTTAAATCCTGTATACTTACGGCTCGTAAAATTACCCAACAAATTTATTAATTGTTTCAAACTTTTATTATATTTCTCAAAATTTTTATTATCCCTTACCATGTAGCTATAATTGTATGTCTTGTATATATGTTCACACCTTTGCCTAATACTTCATTTTTGCTTACGAATTTGTGGACGTTTTTTTATTGTGCTATTTAACCTGTAGTGTATCTTATTTCTGCATGAAAATTTCAACTGCTTCTTGTGTTTCTGGCATGTATATTTTTTGTTGTGCAATTTACCTTGTACATTTTATTTAACCTTTATTTGAAAATTACGTAAAACTTATGTTATTTTGTTGTGTTATGTTATGTTTGCTGAGTGCGGGGGTGATTGTTTCCCGGGAGTCCGGTTTCCAGCTCTAAACCCTTTGGATGAGTTCGGTCCCCTTGAGTATTCTGCCAATAGTTCTCGTGTTGCTTCTAGTGCGACGTTAATAAAGTCTAAACTAAACTAAAGCGGTATCTCTTCTCTATTAAATCTCAAATAGTAATAATTGGATTTAAACCGCCTAATAACTGGTTCATTCATCTAGAACATATGACTGTGGACCTTAAGATATACAGTTTAAATTAGAATCGAAACAGTACCGTCAATATTTGCTTCCAAATAAGAAACTTTCAACAGTTTTCAAATACGGTATTATGAACTTGTTGATACATTGAACAAACTCTAAAATTAGAATACTGCCTATCGGATTTCTCTATGTCGTTGTTGAAAGTTTGTAATTCAATCTGTGTTTACGTACTGCTAGTAAACAAAAACAAATTTTGGAGTTAGTGCTTAGATAGATGAAAATATCCCAATATTCATTTAATTCCTTGGATATATTAAGCATTGGTAATTTTTCACTCGCATAGAATTTCGTTATGTTTTTTTGAGGAGGTCCAAAGTTCATTAAAAATATAGGGAAAAATAATGGAATGCTCTCTTTAATTGCATTAAAGATCAACTCAAATTAAGAAAAGTTAGACATTTTAATTTTTCTTTTTCATATATAGGGGGACATTCAAGGTATAACAAGAAGATCTGAAATATTTGTGTCTAATAATGATATGTTACACATTCTTTGGATGATAAAAGTAATTTTGTATTCAAAAATGTTTTTTTTTGTCTTCTTAGGTGGGAAAAAAAAGCTATTAACTGAAAAAATATTAACTATACCTTTAGTAATATAATTATTTGCTTTAACAATAAATATATCTTTGGTTATAAAAATTGAATTACTCTTTAAAGTGAATCAAAAGTAGCATAACTAATAAATATATATTTATCAGTACAAACATTTTCCTTTGATATCATATATAAATTTTAGTAACGCACTGAAGAAATCCATTCAAATATATTTATTTGTAATTTTTATTGCAAAATGTTTTTTTTTTTTTTTCGTATTTCAATATCACATAAATTCGTAACTTTTTATATTTAAGTGAAAGAATTTATATGTATATAGAACGCTTTTAAATTTGAAAGGCATAATATCATGAAAAAAAGTAATATTATAAAACCATATAAACATTAACACAATTTTCTATCTCGAAACGTCGTCACTTGACCGAGGTTAAACATTATGAGGTCCGTCCCCAATAGCCTAGTGTTGCTTCTAGTGTGGCGTTTATGAAATCAACCAAACGAAACCTATCTTGAAAATAGTTTCTAGTCTATATTTTTCTCTGTAAAAATAAGCGAAGGGATACATGTTTGAAACTGATAATGTTTCAAATAGATACTTAATATAATAAGGTAATATTCCATGCAATATTTAATTTTGTGGCAATTGCAAACACAGAATACATTATTATTTCGATATCAACGCAGACAAATAAATGAATTTTAAAGTTTATAATCCTTATTTTAATACGATGCAAAATTTACTGATATTAGTTTATTAACATCGCTTTTCAAAGCAACGCTTAGGCTAATGGTTACAAACTTCATAACTGTTAACCTCAGTGAAATGATAAGACTGACAACATGAACCGGTACTCGACTCTCCTAATATCCACATCAAGAGACAACCGGGAAATATTAATGATGGTTTATTTCTTAACGTCGATCTTAGAAGCGGTTCGAGGGCTTTTGTGGATAGACTTGGAAATTTTGAACTTTCGTCTTGTAACAAGGACGATACCTGACTTGGCATCCTATTCTCTAAGCTGCAACACTGTAACATCTGTGGCACATCCACATACCTGGTTTCTATTACTTTATTCGGCTTTGTCCTATATTTGTTGGTCGATCTGCCAACGTTGACACTTATCAACGTGGCGTTTCTCTCCATCTAACAACTTTCATTTTTCCCTTTTAGAACTCATAAATAGCAGTGTTTTCTGCATTTGGACAGCCAAGCCATATGTGATCTCCAAGATGTGAACAGTTCTAGATCGTTTAAATATTTCGGCAGGTTGTAATGGGTTTACTGTGATTCGACAACGAGAAACCGAAGGAGGTTGATGTCCCGCAAAGTCTCAGTCCCGGTTTGGTTAAGATTCGAGACGGTTGTCTTGATACATCCTGTCACAAATTTCTGTAAATAGCTGTACATAACCATATTAAATATTTTTAACTTAAAGTCAGTATTTTCCCTTGTGTTGTTAATATTATCTTAAATTCTTTTAAAATGGTACAACACATTCTTTGCGTGAGGATTTTGAGTCCCAACCATTTTACGTTCATTGACCATCTCTACATGATATGCTTGAGGGGAATCAGGAGTGGAGCTTACCACTAGAATGATGCAATACCAATTAAAAGTTCCTTATGTCATAAGTAGTTAAATAATAATATGTAATTTTATACAGATTTTAGAAAAAGAGAAGGAAAGAAAAATCATACAAGAAAATTCAATAAAATAGTTTTCTTAAAATCATGAATTATGTGTTCAGTTCACGAAATCTAAGGGAATTCCAATAAAATCTATTTTCTTTTACTTTGAAATCTTCTTTATGGTATACTTGAAAATTCGAAATACTTCCACAAATTAGATTTGAGCAAATTGAAATTTGGAATAATATATTCTAAACATGGCCGTAACTAATGACTGTCTTTCAACAGCCGATATTACCGATGCCACGCACGAAACACAAAATATGAATGAAAAAAAAATATATATCATCACGTGCATTTGTACCTAAAGTAGTAAACTCGAGAAGTAGCGTGTTAAGTTTGTCACTAACGCAAAACTTCGTAAGTAATTCCATGAATGAAGCAATGCATTATGATACTTACCCATTTTTAAGAGTTATTTATTAATATTTTCCAAGTTTTTTCACGGTTTATGCGATATTCATGAGACACTGTTTGTGTGCTTCGTAAAATGAGGTAGGTGTCAAAATTACTTCTAAAATTAATCGCATGTGCGTGAGTAAAAGAAGACATCTTCGTAAGATTTTTTTTATCCTTAGTGATTAATATCTAGAAAAATAAGAATTCGCGAATGCATGAAGAATAGGTGTAAATATTAAAGTCTGAAAAAGCGGGAGAAAGAGGGAAACGAATTGCGCGTTTTTCTCTTTTTCTTTAGAGCAAACTAAACTGCCTTTTATTTTTAGCCAGTATTGGACATCATAAGGTGATAATTTGTGGGTAACATTTTTTGTTTTAATACCATTAAGACGATTCTGCCATTTTTGAGAGTATATATACAGTGTTTTACAAAATTGAACCACGGTTAAAAAAGAAATATGGGAGGAAGATAAATGAAGTTTAAACATTTATATTCAGTGTTGTGGCAGAATTTGTACGACACAACAAAAACAATTCATACTATGACAATAGATGTGGTAGTATAGGTAATTCTATAGAAGTGACGTACGCATATATTTTGGACAACACAAAATTAGGATAAAAACACATTGTATATTTTTGATAAGTAAAAAAGATAATGGTCCGCGATTTTAATTTTATTACAAAATGTATATGGTTGCTATTACTTTATCACCTGGCAACATATGACGCGAATCAGGATAAAAGTTCAACCTTTTCTGAAAATTAAGATATAAGTAATTTTACCGAAGGGGCATATATCTCACACAACATAAAAACTTTCCAAAACGATACATGCACATTTTTATATACATAAATAATATGGGGCGTGATGCAATGGTAATGATGCAAGATGCATATGATTCCCAATAATACCATGTGTAAATTTATCATGTGGTGTCAAGTAATACGAATCCAGCATACAGTAGAGAAAGTCCCAGTCCTTGCCAGAGGATTGAATGATTTATTGTTTATTAACGTCGCACTTTAAACAACGCGAGGACCATTGCCGACGGACATCATAATTTTAAACCTCGGTCTAGTGACGAGGACGACAACTAATCTGGCACCTCCTTATATAGAATTCCCCATCACGCCAACTGGAATAGTTAGAGCTTCTACAGATTAAATATGCATCTACCACACTACATGGAGGGTCTTTAGGGGCATCAGGGCTCGAACATCAGTGGACGAGTATATCATATGGCTCATAAAAATGGCTATTTCAAAATCATTACCTCCCATTTCTTTTATTCCCCATCCTCGCAGAAGTACGAAAAGGTTCTCTGTTCTGGAAATTCTGAGCAATTTTCTTTTCTTCTCATTCAAAATAATGGAAATATAAATGTGTGAACGATATGTCTATCCCACACTTAGATTTCTTTAATATGCGTTTTCCTTTTGAAAATAACTTTTGAGAAACTCATGGAATTTACTAATTCACTCACATAGCATGGTCACACATTATTTCAATCACAAAATTGTTGCAAAGATTTTAATATACGTTATCATATCAATCAAGGTTTTTTTTTTGTATAATACCTGATTACCCATTATAAGAGTTAGTGGAAAAATAATACTTATATTTTATTCATCCGTAAGAATAATTAGAGGAAAATCATCCTTTCTTAATTTTGACGTTTCATTATAATATTTTATTCACTCTGATGATGTCGGATGTTTTCAACTACTTTTAAATAAATAGAGAGGATATAATTAATTATTAAGAATATTGAACTGTTCCATGGATTTAATAGGGAATTAGGCTTGATTAATATAAGAATTACAAATATAGCTTTATATCATAATGTTAATGCCTATATTTTACTCTAACTGAATTGCAAAATAGTATGTTCATAATCAAATGAAGCCATTAAAGGTGAGATATTTGCTATCATATCTAAAATAAGATACATATTTTATTTTGAGATGTCGAAGAATTTAATTTAATCCTTTTTTAGTTCCTTTCTGAACACATGCCCCACATGCGACAGTTCTGCCTTTTCACCTGGAATGAATGAGTGAAAGTAAATTTGGTTTGTACGTAACATACTTATATGCAATTCATTGTGATTATCCACTCATATCCTTGCCTTGAGATACAATACAAAATACAGAGGTGCAGAAAAATTTTCTCTTTTAAATGAACGAAAATTTAAAGATTAGTTAACTGTGGTATATTAATTTTTCACATACAAACTTATTAGGATAAAAGATAATATACTGTCCTATAGATACAAAGCTATTTGTGTTTTGTCCTTTTCATATTATAATGCATTCTTACTCTTTCCGACAAAATATTCAAATCAAATATGAAATTTTATATATTAATTACTGTAATATGGTAATTCTTCATTTTCAACAACATTAAGAGATAAGATAGTATATTATTTGAAAGGTGTAAGCCGATGTTCTCATTTATTTTAGACATTACAATCCTTTACTTCCCTGCAATAATTTTTTTTCATACACAAAAATTAAATAGTT
>BMAW01012529.1:0-21541 GCA_019974015.1 Nephila pilipes | reverse complement strand
ATATATATATATATATATATATATATATATATATATATAGGGTTGATTTTTTTTTAAAAAAAAGGATTAATTTTTCAACTCAGAGGAGTTACACTCTTAATGCAAAATTATAGTTTATTTAGTCAAAAGATGATTTCTCTTCATATGTTTCTCTTTTTACTTAATCAGTTTAATTTAGTACCAAAGGTAACTAAATATTTCTCAAACGATTGACAAAGAACACCTGGAGGTAGGCCTCTTAAATATGAGTAACATTTTAATGAAAAAAAATTCTAGATAAGTTAATAATCGGTTCTTTTACATATACATTTTTTAAATGTTTTAGAATTATTTTTATTTCATAACTTCATAAGCGAATTGGGCACAAAAAATTAAGAATAATTGTTTTTATGGAAATATTTTCTTAAGAAATATAGACAAAAGAAATTATAATATTCTGCAATAAGACGTCTTGTGTGTTACTTTTATCAATAAAAAAGCATTTTCATAGTTTAAAAGAACTGCCATCTATTGCAATGTTTCATTCTATAATATAAAAAGAAATATGATAAGGTTTTGCATTAAATTTTGAAATAAACAGTTAATAAATTCCTTATCGTAGCAATTTCAGCGTATTTTAATTTAAGAACTTTGCTTAATATTTCCGAATTTAATTCATTGATTGCAGTGATCTTAATATATATCTAAGATTCCGATAATAATTTATTAAAACTATTAATATTTATTAAATCTCCATATTATGGTACAGACATGTAACATAAACAAACTGGCTAGTGGATTATCAGAAACTGTTGATTTTAGATGGATTGTCAAATGTTTGCCAATACATTTTCGTCAGAAAAGTGATAAAAATACTAATATTCGATATGAACACAGCTATATCTGGGGGCCCCTTTCAAGAACATTGCTGCTAAACTCCCTACAATGTACATATATCTGTCAGTTGTTTTTGAAATGAATATTTACAGGATTTATTTGAAAATTAAACTGAGTTTTGAAACTTCAGGTTTGCATTTATTTAACTAATGATAGACCGACGAAGTTTGGATTGATCCTTTTATAAGATAATCCTTTTCTTGCATTCTTAAGTATTACTACTAATTTTATTATCATTCTTGATTAATTATATTTATAAAGGAAAATATTAAATGGATTTTAACATCAAAATGTGGAATTATAGTTGCTATTTTGTACTCTGCACAGTTGCATTTGATTTTCTACTCACTGGCAGCGAAATGTTTTTTCAACTATTTCATCAATCATTTCTCTCTAAAAATGTATGTGATATAAATAGATAATTTATTTTATTATGATTTTCAAGAATACATAATATTCTATAAGTTCTTATGATAATACATGTAGGATTCAGGATTGTGTTCCCCAAATCGTTGGCTAGAAACATCCGTTGAAATAGTGGACCCAAAAGATGTTTCTCCTTTTTCCCAATTGGATTGTCTAGGAGCTGTAGGTGTGAATCTTTAGGGAAATCTGTGATAAGGTGATTTCCTTCCCTCATTAACCAGCGCGGAAGAAAATATACAAAGGAACAAGCAAACTAGGGAAAGGAAAGTCAGCATGTAAGCAACACTTAGTTGGAAGAAAAAAAATGGACATCGAAGGGAAAAGACATATCCTTTGACGGTTTTACTCTACGCGATATTTGATTTTGGCGGAATACCCTCCATTATAAATAAAAAGCAATCGTTTTATGCATTTGAATAATAACTTTAGTGAAACTCAAATTGTTTTAAGATATTTAATTATTTCTACGTGTAGATAATCTCTACATCCTTAAGCCATTGTTTAAAAAGAATCACAAAGTAAAACATTCATTCCAACATAATCAATACGTGAGTTACAACTAATACAACTATTACATATATAATAGGCAATGGTGACGATACGTAAATTAGGCTTTACTGTCAAAACAATAAGATTCATCTATTAAAAAAATGTATTGAGAATCCTCTCAATTTTTATACATGAATAAAAGTTGAAATCTAGAATATATTGTAAGGTATTTTTTATGATCCTAACACCCCATGAAAATCGCGTATGATCTATTAAAATTGAGTTGCCAAATATATTTTCATTCAAACTCCAGTTTAAAAAATTTAAGTCGAGATTTACGATTTTTGAATACAGATAACTTAAATATGGAAAATAACAGAAAACATGTTTTTATTTAGAATATATTCTTGGCGAGGCAAACTCGGTAAAACGCGTATAAATTATTTACAATTCATGGTTATCTTTGAAATTTGTTTGCTTTTAGGATTAATTTATCTTCATTTTCTTTAGATGAATTAATTTTAAAATAGTATAAAAATGTAGCATCTATTACTATGTAATATAGTAAAAAATGTAAAATAAATGATTTATTTAAAAGTTATTGAAATTCGAAAAAATTGACAGATATGATTTATTTGTATGATAAGCAAAAACAAAACTCATATTTCGAAGTAATTGAACACTTTATTCGAGAGAGAGAAATACATATAGCTAATATATCAATAAAATGATGACCAATTTTCCCCTTTTGATATAATAAGCCCGAAAACATGATATTATTATTCAAAGATTTGGTCAAGGAAATGCATCATAAGCAGGAAAAAGTTCTGTACAAATAATTACAGTGTGTAAAAGGGCATTAACCTGTTGAAATACAAGCCAAAGTATTATGAAAAGGAGAGAATGCACGCAAACTGTCAACAAACCACCATTCTGCAAAGATTTTATAAATGAGAACTAAAAAAGTTCAGTAATCAAATGAACTTTCACCTCATATCGTAACTCATGGTTGCTAAGTTGTTCAACGCGAGACAATCAAAGTAGTATGCCACAAATGCCAGGATGGAATCAGACACTTTTTAACATTGACATCAGCGTTCAGTTTGAAACGAAACTCTACATTGAAAGTAATTATCTTTTTCGTTATCTAAGTAGTTTTTTTATCCGTGAAGCTTGAGATCATTTTTATCTCAGTTACACATTGACTCGCTGCTAGAGGTGAATAAATTTCTATGAGAGTTTCTGTGAGGTTTGTTTCGCAATGCATTTTTGTAGCATTGGATATATTTTTTTTTCTCTTATACAGAACTCTTCTTCCTTAAAAGCACTTCCTGTAAAAATTTTAATATTAAATCAGATGTATATTGTATATATATATATATATATATATATATATATATATATATATATACATGACTTATTATGCAATTTATCAGAAATGTGCACCTTATGATAAGAATTTAAAAAATAGAATTTCCGATTATTTAAAATTAAAGCAATTATTATAATGTAAAAAATTAGAAAATTATGTGATACATAATTGTCCTATTAACTCTATCTAATTTTCATTAACATTTATTTAACACTGTACATGTGATTTATTTTATTTTCTTATATACCAAAGTAATGCATTTCCAAGATTAAAATTGCTCACATAAGGCGATGAATTATATATAATTTATGTATCAGATTAAAAACTTCCCTTCAAATTGTATTTTATTTCAAGTAATATAAATACCAGTAATGTAAATATTGGTTGTTGAAGTTTTCTATTAACATCACCGGATTAATTTTTTTTTTCTTGAATTTAATGATGTTTCTATTTACTATCAAGATTATTTTCTTCAATAGTTTAATATTCCCATTAGTCTAAATACTATTTTGTTCTTTATTTAACTATACATTTCAATACTTCTTATTTCATTTTTTTGTTCAGTCAATTATAGGCTTTCTAAAACGAATCTTATGCATTTTTTATATCATTATATTTATCTCGACTGCTGAAAACATGCACAATTTTCAACTGCCTATAATTCATTGAAATTAAAATTAATTATTTTTATGTTTCTACACGGGCTTTATAAACGAATAAGTTTTCTAAAACATTTAAAATAATTAAAATATATTCTTAATTTCTTATATTGTGAGCTCATGTATAAAATAAAATTTTCTCTTTGAAAATTTGAATAAGTTTCACTGCTTAGAAAATAGTTTGTGCACAAATGGTTCTAATGATTTGCAGTAAGTTGATATAAGAAAATCAAATTCACCTTAAATGTGAACCTATTACAAATTAAATAAAGTTTTAAAAATGTTTTTGAAAAATAAAGTATTTCAAGCATAAAAATAATTCTATATGATGTGATTTTCCTTCCGTTTGCTCCGACAATTCTCTTTACTTATTTTTTATCATTTCCGAGTGTCTCAGATGTGTTTCCCCATTCCTTTTCTTTAATGTTTGAATTCAAAGTGTACCATCTTCTGCTAGTGAAAAGTCTACATTTCAAAATATTTTATTCAAGATTTCTAAAGTAATAGATTTCGACGTTTTTCCTTGAAAATATCTGTGGCCAGATTTGAGGTAGTCTCTAAAAATTTATGACCCGAACCAATCAACTGCGGTTTAAAATTTCAAGATTAACAAATATAGACTTTCATTTCGGTTTTTCATCTTACCAAGCGTTCTACTGATTCCTGCCAATGCATAAAAAATAATGTGACTCATTAAGCAAAATAAACTGAATCACACGTCGAATTTGAAAATACGTTGACTTGGCATGTCTTTTTAAATGTTGATTTTTACTATGACATACTGTACAGTTTTTACAGTTGTTTGAATAATTTTAAAGTTTTTTGACTATCTTCAAGTGATTGGTATCACAGTGTTTAGCATAAAATGACGAATAGCATATGTTTTTCAAAAATAGAAAAAAAGGAAGTTTAACACCCAGTTGCCCTATAAATGAGCAAACATATCCCTTTGATATTCCTAAAGTAATCTGATGGTTTCTTCCTTGTATGGTGTCTTCCTTATATACATTATGGAACAAAGCATAAAAAGGTTATAATGACAGAATCGCGTTAGGAAAGAACATTGCCTGGCCAAGAGGAAGCATAAAACTAAAGTCCTTTATTAAGAGATGTGACCTTCTTTAATTACAATAATTGCGTGACACCTTTGTTCATAATCAATACCAAAATTATTTAGCATTTATTAAGGTAATAGTTGCCAATTATAAAGAAGCATTTGTTTCAGGTATCTGGTGTTATTTGGAGAATGTGATCTTGCTTCCAGGCGTTTCGCACGAATTTTCGATACGATTTAAATCAGGGCAACTCGGGAGTTAATCCATTTCAGCAGATATCCTCCTTTTTAGAAATCCCTTAACATCAGAGGTCCTGTGTAGACGTACATTGCCGTCCACAAAAATAAAGAGTGGACCAAGTGCATCAAGTGCAGAAGAATGTTTGGGAGGATAGTTTCAACGCAGTAACTATCTCCGGTAAGTGAGCAGCTGTTGAAAATAATGAACTCCGTTCTTCCATCCAACAAAATGCCCTCCTCACACAAGCGCTCTAGGACCACCCCAGTGGTCTTTTTTTCTGATGCTAGTATGGTGAAACCGTGTCCTTACCTCCCTCTGTGTCAACTGAAGCTGAGAACTGTTGCTCAGACTGAAACGACTCTCATCAGTAAGCAAAAGGTGACTTCATTGATGAGATGTCCAGGCTTTGTGTTCTTTATATCACTGGAAACGATGCCGGCGAGGGTCTGCTGTTAATGGTATACAGAGTTCAGGAAGACGGACGAATAGGCTACATTTACACAGACGTCTGGACACATTAAGCTGTGAGACTTGCCATCAGGTCCGCTCCAAACTCTTTTGTAACACTTGTCAAGCTACGCCTCTCTTCAAACTTGCCCATCCTTTTACCACTTATAAAGGCATCCTAATGGTTTTTTGTAGCCATTATGAGCCTACCATTTTACTTTCACCTGCAGGAAATGTATGAAAATGAGTTCTTTCTTCTTCTTTTTGAGTTGCAATGCCAGTGAGGGCACACTCCCCGCGTTTGGAAGCCGGGACGTCCAGCTCGATATCAAAGTGCTGATATTTGCATGTGTATCACATTTCTGTTGAGCTGACGTTTCGCTGCACAGGACGAAAAAAATACTATTCAACAATTGCATGGTTGTACGTTGAAAACCGTATTTATTGTTTAAGTTTTCTATAGTAGTTTATTTAAAAAGTATTTTTAAAAAATAATAGAAAAATGTTTTGGTAACAATAATTAATAAGTTTTTAAATATAAACATTCAAAGTTGAATAAAAGAAAAATAATTAATTGATAACACCACGTAATTTTGTTTTAAAACACTCTAGGTTGTGACTTGCGAGAGGAGAGATGTTGTGTTTTAATGGGAAAAGACGTAACAATTGTTCTTGTAATATAAGATGGAAAATGGCTTTCAAAATTAAATGTAATGTAAAGAATAAATTGTCATCTTTCTTCATATACTATCAGTAATACAGCACAACTCTTGACGATAGTGAATATATCACGTTTTGATATGTTCAAAACGTAATTATGGTTTGGCGGAACGAACATAAAACCCGTTTTATTTTATTGCAATAATTTTTAATATTCAGCTTTACGTCAAAATTTCAGAGCCTTCCAAAACTCTTCCATTCAATCTTCATACATATTGTTTTTTTTTTAATTTTCTTTGAAGTAAAAATGACAGCTAATGATCCAGTATTACTCGAAAATATTTTTTTTTCTCCCATCAATTATTAAAATCTATGAAAAAATGTCACTCACTAAAAAGTTATTCGAATAAGACAAAATTTCATAGATGTGATATATATGTATTGAATACGAAACCCTAACAGTATCATAAGAAATGAATGCTACAGCTATAAAAGCACAAAAAAAAATCAATAAGACTTTAAGTCATACTGGACATGATGCAAGCTTTTATCCGGCTTGGCATTGACTCTTAGATTTGCTGGATGCTGTGGCGACTGCACATCATCACCACTACCCGATTCCACCTCTATGAGGACGAGGCAGCCATTCTGGCAAAGCAAGCCAAAAGAAACTACTTGAAGATAAAGTGAACTAGTCCTTCTACTATCACTATTTAAGGTAGCACTAGAAAACATTCAATAAGGGAAAAGAATCGACGTCCAGACTACTTTGTCCTCTTGTCCATTTATGGCTTCCTTCTTGTGTTAGCGGCCAAGTTAACAGCATATATTTTCCTTTGATTTTAATAATTTTAATGTTTTTAATAAAAATATAGTGACCGTTGGTTATGCGTGTTTAGTATTCCTGTGTGAAGTTTGTTTACCTTATGACCTCTGGAGTCAGTTCTCCATAGTCTCGAATCACATAAGGTAAATTACTATAATGTCCTCCTGTAGGATTGTTTGTCATATACGTTTCCACTATCAAGTGAGAGCAAATCAAGAATGGTCAGAAATACCTGCTCAGGATATCCCAAACATATTTATTAGAAAGTGATATGGAAATCGCGCTTCTCGGGAAGATGTTGGAGAAGTATAGTGACAACAAGAAGTCCGTGAGTTGTCAGTAATTATCCCATTAAAATGTGAACTCAGGGGCTCGTGAAAGGAAGGGAAACTCTACAGGCTCAAATTCTCATATATCCATTGCACTGTAAGAGTTCACATATAACCAAAAGGTCTCGGGTACCAAAAGCAATGTTATTCCTTATTATACCTCCAACTTATTGATCAATGTGGCGAATTAAAGTCAGGTGAATATTTTATCGTAGTCGTGGATGCTTCCAGACACGCTTTCCTGGATATCAGGTCTCAATTCGAAATGGGATTCATCGCTGAAAACAGTTATACTCTAGTCTGAGAGACTTCGGATAAAATGCACCAGAATAACTTCATATGCACTATGTGCTATGCTATGGAAAAGTCAGTTGATATAATGGTCTCTGTGACCTCAGGTCTCATTCGTGGAGTCACTTATACATGTCACAAGTGTCTCTGTTATACCTCGAATCTTTGCTAAGAATGCTTCTGGGTCTATGAATGCCGATCGGATGATCACTCTGTCTCACAATCTATCGTCGCTCTTGGTCAACCACCACTTTCTTGACAGTCTTCCAGGCCAAGGTTCACCCATTTCTGTCAACATTGTTAAATGATAGCATCGTTTCCACCCAAATATTGCCTTTGTTCCTTTCCGTCCACACACAATTCCCTGTCCTCTCTCAAATGATGACATCTGCTTATGCAGTTCGTGAGTTCACCAGTAGGTCCACAGAATATCTTTCACGTTGAAATTGCGCGAAAACTCTGGAATTTCTTCTATTTTACAAACTATTTTGACACTCCATTGCTGTGCGCTGGTACTCCAGTTAGTTATTGACAGCCAAGAATTAATCATTCGCATAGTATATCGGTGTCGCATATAACAATTTTATACTATCCTAATAGTAATATTTTATATTATAGAATGTAAATGAGATTACAATTGTATGTTGGAACAATAGTATCATGCAAAAAATTATGTATTCCTAAACTGAATAGAAAAATTTCATGCAGAGCAATAAGATTTCCGAGATGCATTCCTGCTATAAAACCCATGGAATGTTATTTTCCTTAATATGAGCATAAATTTGACAATAAAATCCTTTCAAATCCCTGAAATCTCCGACGTCCTTTATCGAATTCTATTCAGTGAATTTTAGTCCAAACTATTTATGATAAATCACTGAAACCCACGTTAAAGTATCTTAGTTTATTAGTTACTTATAGCATTTAAGTTTCACTCTTCTTTCTCTTTTTTTCTTTAACTTAAAAAAGCATCAAAATGCATTTCTAGACAACCAATTTATGGATTTATGGAACATACCGATGAAATCATAACATTATTTAAGTTTCTGGGATCTTTATGTTCCTTCAATCCTTTCTCTCGTCCGTAAATCATTGACGAAAAAAAAATTAAGGATCTACAGTCGCAAAATATTTACTTGTTATTTTGTTAAATATTCCATGTGAGAATCAATGTCAACAGTGCTGCAAAATGAGTAAGTAAATTATAACTCTTACTTCTCCACGCTACTTTATTGTTAAATGTATTAAATCATTCCTAAAGACAGATAGTAAAATCAATGGTTTTTAAAAAATTACACTAAATTTAGACTTAATAAAATACATTATTTACCACTAAAAAAAACACTTCATGAAGTGAAAAACAGTACATATAAGATATCTGCGTATAAGTTACACTAAACACAAGTGCACAAATTCCTAGGCAAAAAACCTGCATTAATGTATTTGTCTGTAATTTGTAAGACACGTTTTGACTGAATATTACACTTTTATTTCTGCTAGTTTTAAATAATTTAAATGTTACATTTTAAAAAACTCGGTTTTGGAAGTCCCTATTTACATATTTTTAACTTTTTACACCATGTGCTTCTCTTATGCATTTAATTTATAAAAAGGATATATATTATTTATTTGTTTTTCAGGATTTATAAAGATTGGATTGTTTTATATAAATAATAATGAAAAAAAGATTGATTTATTTGTCGAATTAGTTTTTACCTCATATTTTGCACATGTCTCATGGCGAACTTAGTACCACAAAAAACAACCAATCAATCTAAGATTTACTGCTAGCTTCCATTCACTCTTGTACTAGTCAAAGAAATGCTTAATCTATTCTTTCTTTGATCATTACTTACGCCTGAAACGAAAGAACTTGATGCTATGATCAGAAAGGGGCTGATCAAGATGAGAGGGTGAAAAATTAGTTGAGAAGTAAGATAAGTTATTTCCTTAAACTATTCTTCTTAGCAGCCACATTTCTTTTTGTTAACTGAACTATCTCTACAGGCGTATATTTTACTAACTGTATTTAGTATTTGAATTGCTTATGTTTGAATAATTCTTCTTCTTCAGTACAATCATTCACTTTGTATTGATCCTTATTTTTTAAATTCCCTATTTTTCATATTATTATATCCTATGTATTGCTATATAAATCAATTTTACAGCAATATTTGTCATACGGGAATAAATAATTCCAGTAGCTGAAGAAATTTTCTTCAAAATCCCCAAATCTTAAGCATTCTCAGCTTTTATTAATGAACTCAAACTTTCTATTTTTATAGAAAATATAAAAAGTCGCAACATTTTTCAAGAGTTGAAAAAAATATGCTCTGCAATATATTTATTGAGATAGAAATTATTAATATCTTATTTTACTCAAATTATCTATTTTCTTTAATATATATATATATATATATATATGAAATGGTAAAAGTTTTGTTTTATTTGTAATGAATTTGAATTATATCTGAGTTACATAATTTTGAATATTTCGTGTTCGAATAAAAAGTTGTTATGCAATTCTCTTAAATTAAATATAAATTTTAAATACACTCATTGTCAATAAAGGGTTTTATGTAGAAGGAATAGACATGTTTAAATGATATTTGAAAGTTATTTCCTTCTCACACACACAAAAAAGTAACGTTAATATTGAGTCTTGATTTGAAAAAAAGTTTAGGTCAAAATAAAATATTATTATAGTTCTCTATAGGATGTTGTGAAGTAATTATTTCTAATACATTCTTCTATATATCGCAGCAAGAAGTCATGAACGCTTTTAACTGTGTAAGACTCAACTGATCTCAAATATGTTGAACTTTAACTTGTGGAAGTGGTGGAGCTTAACAGCCTTAAGTTTCTATGCGCGACAGTTTTATTGATACTATTAGCTACGGAATGGTGTCTAAGACTGCGAGGTAAGTTCTCGAAATATAGTAGTATGAACTCTAGCGTTATTTTGTTGACAAAGTTGACTAGGTTAAGCATTCACAAAATGAATGGCCTCTGGTCACAGAACCACAATAAAATAACTTTGGGCTGTCAAGGTGGCTCTGTTGAAGACCAACGATGATAGTACGAAATCACACTCCATACCATTACACTCTGCCGCATGAATGTAAGATAATTAACAACAAATTGTCCATCGTTGGGCTCACAGCGCTGCTTCCACTCTCAGGTATCGTTATCATCCTCGTCAGACCAAAATGATACTCATCACTTAAGCTTACCATGACACCACACTGCTCTTTTGAGGCACCTTAGAATCTCTGGTGATGATAATGGGATGTCACAGGCAGTATCTTTAACTATATTCGTGAAAGCAATCTAAAAACATGCAGCCATCTGCTAATGTTAATGGTGCTTACAAGATGATACAACGAAGGCATGTCTACAGTATATCATTAACTTTTGAAAAACAACATCTAAAGGATATGGTAATGTGTTATATTTGATAACTATTCGAGTAATAGAAACATCTTCTGCATATAAATTATTTTGTTTGGTAGATTACTCAAACAAAAAATATTCCGTAGATTAATTGATTGATAGTTTATTAATGTCTCACTCAGAAGCAACATGAGAACCATTAGCAATGAATTTCGTAATTTTAAGCCCCCATCAAGTGACGAGAATGATACATAAGCTGGCACTTCTCTCTCCATATTTGTACAATACCCAATCGGAAGAATTGTAAATGGAACTTCTTCTATGAATTATTTTTTTTTATTTATTATGAATTTTGAATATTAACTGCATTTGTAATTAATAAACTAGACAGATGATGTTATCGTATTGAGGGGAGAAGAGGCTCTGATCACATATGAAAATTAGAATCAGATCAATGACTTAAATGAAAAAACAATCTTTTAATACATTCTACAGATTATAGAAAAAAAAACATGATTTAATGTCAACATTTGCTACCTGGAGAAGGATGACAGTGATGTCCTAAGCGTTGAAGTTTTATTCGTGTACATAACTACGAAAATATAGGTATATCGCGAGTGTGTAGTGAATGTGTTTAGCTCTTGGCAAGTTTCTTATTTAAGTGTGACGCTAGAAAGAATGTAGAATATTCACGAAGAGAAAAATGTCCTTTCCTCCTGAAAATACGAATTATACTTCAAAATATTAAACGTGCAATGACACTCTACGGGTCTCTCATGAGTAAAATCAAAAAATCCAAGAGGGACCATTCTAAATTAAAATTCTTTCGTTTCATGATCGTGGGATCCACGCATTACTTAAAACCTCGATGGATTGACCCTGGTACTGATACAATACTCATACTCTCAGCTCAACAAGTAGAATGCGCGTTCTCACAATCGTTTCACTCGGCTATCGCGGCCTCAAAAAGGATTCCAACAATACAATTAAAATATGAAAAGTGGCATTTTTTCTTTAAAACAATTTGTCATGATTTGTTTATTAGCAAATGCTATAAAATACTTTCTGATATATGACTCAAAATAGTGGTAACAATCAGTAATATATTAACCTGTCTCTCTCATCTCTCTCTCTCTCTCTCTTGCACAGAAAAAAAATGCGAACAACAAATAAAAACAACAAAATGCTTTTAAATATTATCAATATATTTTTGCTTCAGTGAGCTACTTAATATTTGAATTGGAATGATCTAATCCATTGCCTTTAATTTGAAATCCTTCAAACAGAGAAAAACTTAAAGCAAGTTTTTTTCCAAGAAATTTTTCAGAAGAGAATGTACTTTTTTTATATCGATGTATTTCATTTCCTGCTGAAAGAACAATTTCTTGACTGATTTTTCGAAGTTCATTTCAGCATGATTTGACACTTATCTGCCTTAAATGTCTTTTCTATTTCTATCCACTATTTATTTATTTTTTCTTTTCTTTCTTCAAAATGAACGTTCTAAGTTGAATTGTATTTTTGAAAGAGACTTCGAATGTCTTTTCAAGCATTTCCAGATCCGTATCAGATTCTGAGTGAAATAGACTTGAAATATACAATATTTCCATGTCCTAAGAGATTTCCCTTGTTTTAGTTTGAGTTATAACTATAAAAATAAGAGACGATGCATCAACTCTTAGTGATGTATTTCTTTTGACAGATGTTATACATTTACTGCACTTGTTTCACATCCCTGTTTTATATTTCAAATTTACTTTTTTACACTTGAGACCGATGTATTACTACAAGAACCTATTTCAGAAATTGAATATTTACGCTTCACATATCTGACATATAGAGAGAGAACCTATATAGTTGTATGCAATTTTTAGTCTTATGCTTTACGTTTTACCAAGATTGTTGCAAGAAATTACAAAAACCGAAAATATACTCTATTTTCGATTATAACTAGAACATGTAAAATGCGTATATTAATTTCAATATAGGAATTATAATTACTTTTCCTATACAAATGTCTTTCGTACATTTTTAAACAATCGATTGATCATACTATACATTGTTTACTTTTCTGTAAGAGTTAAAAATACATTTTAGAACAATGTTTTAATTTTATTGTTTATTTCACATAAAAAGAATTTTGAATCAAAGTAAGTTTAACTTCTAATTAACTTCGTGCCCGCGGTAGCCCAGTGATCATGGTCGTGGACTTCCGGCTGGCGGATTTCGTCGATTTGCGGGTTTTGACCTTGATGCCACTAAAGACCCGAGCTGATGCACGTTAAATCTCCCTGCAAAAATTCTTCCCGTCGGCGTGGCGTGGGTGTTAGAAGAGTGGGTGCCGGCTCAGGTGTCGTTCTCGTCACTTGACCGAGGTTCAAAGTTACGAGGTCCATTGGCAATAGCCCTCGTGTTGCTTCTAGTATAACGTTAATAAAATTAAACAAAATCAATCTAATTAACTTGAGAATGAACTACCAATTGAATAAAATTCCTTTTGGGTTTTTTTTCTTATTTTGAAACTGCTATTATCATCGTTTAAAAATATAAATGATTGCCTTTTTTTTTTTTTTGTAACTTTTTCTTAATTACCTTATATCCTGATTTAAAGTTTAATTTTACAAATTATTTCGCCATTTAAAATATTTATAATTAGTAGTATCTTACAATATAGCAATGTTAAGCAATACATAATGTTAAAAGTTTACTGCGTAGTATATAAAATTTACTAAGTGGGCAGTTGCAAATAGAAATCGTGTTAAGAATGGAAAATCGCTTATAAGGTAACTCAATGTAGTATTGTTTATTGATCATTTTTCCTTTTCTCTTAAAGGTTCAAAATGCCTTTTGCATCTCAAAAATCTCGTTTTCTTAATTTTTTGCTTACAAATACCTTCTTCGCCAATCCATATTGTCTCACCAACATACAGGAATGGCTGCTTTCCACCTCGACACATACCTCAATGAATGAAACACATTATCGTCAATTATCGTCAATGATGAGACGAATGCATGAGCCAACAGTCTTGAATTGGAGAACAGTTCTGGAGTTTACGGTCAAAATGAATGACGTCATCCAAATTGACCATGTTCACAGAAAGTCCGACATGAACCCAGTCGAGTGAACGTTATACTGATAAGGGTATACGACTGTCAGTGCATCATACTTACGTATGCTGAACTTGAAGAAAACATTGTCAACTCAGAATAATAGTACAAATTTCTTCTGCTTCATCTGCGTCCGTTTATGTTTCACAAACTCTCACGTTTATTGCAAGACAATTTTCCTAAGTTGTTACATGGCGACCTTCGTTGTGGCACGCAGTGTAACACATATATTACGAAAGAGACATTGGGAGATTCAGGACTACCCTCTGTATATGCCTGACAAGAATCCTTGTGACTGTTTCATCAGTTCAAGGAATCTCTCTAAGACATCCATTTCTTGTCGTGACATTTGTACTCCGAGGACTAGGACGCTAATTATCGGTTAATAATAATCAACCCCATTTTAATATTACCCTATAGATTCCATACATTTGGCAAAAGATACAAAACTTTTCTATGGATTATATCGAAGGAATGTAATGCAGGTTTACTTGTAAGTTCAATATAAATTGTTAGAGTACCTCCTGGGAGGGACATCTTCGAATAAGAGACTCATCTAAATGAGAGATAAAATGTCTGGTCCAGTTGATTCCCTTATTGGGAGGTACCACTGCATTTACATTCTTTTTTGCCACTACATAATTTACACAAACAACCGTCGCCTTTCATTTCCCTCCTGGCCTACATTAAGGTTTAACAATTCCACTGAGCATTCATTATAATGACTTGCACCTGGGGTTTGACAAGAATAAGTCCTTTAAGATCGAAGATGTTTGATATGAATGAAGACTGCAACTGATGGATTATCATATTTTTGCATTCCTTGTCAGACACATAAGGCTATCTAGCAAGTGAATACTTGCGAATAGTTTTTAGTCACACAAGCGACTATATTTCTTTAGTTATATCAATAACTATGTTTCAGACCCGTCTTCATTATTCTAAGATTCTAAATTTTGCAAAATATCCACTGCCTCATTACTTACTGACTGTACCTAAGAGTGTGGAACTAAAATGTGTATGGAAAAATTGAACAATGTAAAATAAAATTTAAAGTTATGCTTTTAAAATAACTATATATCTGACACGTTTTAGCTAATAAAATTTTATCAAGTAAAAATAAATCACTTACGAAAGTGGAATGCATTAAAATTTTGCATAATAGTCAAGAAAATATTGTTCAAGATAATATCTCATATCAAATCTTATAATAAAACCCCAGATTCTCTTTGATAAGGTTACTGAAAAAAAATACTAAAAATTCATTCTTTTACTTAGAAGCTTCATGGAATATATAATGGTGGTAAAAAGTTCACTGACTTCAATAACGCTTAATATCATCCTGTTTATTTTTTACTACAGTTCCCTAAATCTTTGCTTTCCCTTTTATGAGAGAAGGAAAAAATTTGTTTCAGAAGAAAAATAGCTATACGCGAAAGAAAGATATAAAACTCATACGAATGAAAAAAGAAGCGTTTCTTAAATTTCTAGGGATCATCTTTGTTTATATTTGAATTTTTTTCATCGGTGTTTTCTTTTTTCAATTCTCGTTTTCTCCAAGATCTCTTAGAATATTATATTAACATAGTGAAGAAGCTGCTATAAATATTTGATTATTTGCTGAAGAAAGAACTCTTTTAGAGTAAGAGTTAAAAGTTTCTTAATGCAGTTGTGAGGCTTTGAAATATTGAGTAACCTGTATTTAACACAGAGTGAAAATTTTCAGCAGAAAACTGAGCAGAAGTTTTCATACTTGAAGAAAAAACGCTATTTAAGAGAAATTTTATTCTGAAAATGTATGCAAAATTTATTTTAATACATTTACAAATTATGTGATCTACAACAATTTATATAAAAAAAATAGAAGTTTGAAAACACTTTTCTGAAAAATTTCAGTTTTTATCTAATTTATTTTATCATGTTTGATCAAATACCTATTTAATACCAAAATATAAAGGTTTACTTTTGCATGTGTCTCGAAACATTCACTTCAGCTTTGAAATGGAAACATTCCTCAATAACAATGTTTAATGGACACAGAAAATAAGACTTCATTATAGTAAAGTAATATAATTTCAATTCAAGTTTATGAATGAGATGCAATAGTTTGAGACAGTTTTAATATTCAAAACAATTTCTAAGGTTCAAATATAAGGACGAATCCATATTAAATTTGGGACGTGATGATAATCGTATACGTGTGAGGAGGCCAAGAGGCTTACGCCTCAATCATGCCTTCTCTGTACAGTACACACCACTCCCATAATTGGTGCGATGGTGTGGAGAGCAGTCGTATACGACGGACGATCAGTCCTAATATTAATCCACGGCATCATGACAGCCCAGAAGTACGTTGGTCACATTCATTAGACACATGTGTTGCCTCTCACGGCAGGGCTTCCGTGAGCCAATTTTCAACAGGACAAAGCTCGCCTCCACACCGCAAGAATTTCATAGATCTGCCGCAACTACGTTTTCACCCTTCCTTGACCTACTAGATCCCCAGATTTGTCACCTATTGAGCATATCTGGGATCATTTAAGACGGTGTGTTGGTTCCCACATGAATTTGGTCAAATTACAGGCGTGTTTACAGAAACTGTGGAACGAGATGTCGCAGGAATTCATACGGGACTTGTATACCTGAATACCTGATTGTATCACACCCTTCATTCATGCTAGAGGTGTTACAACAGGGTACTGAAACCTCCATTCACTTTTAATTTTCCCTTCAATAAACGATCGTTTTGCTTTGATTTTGTAATCACTAACTTACATCAACGTTGTAAAATTTCGGTTTATTCTAACAAATCTTTCTTGGTACACAATTGCTTATAGCAAAGATTGTATGATGGGTTTCTGAAACAAATCATTACAATCCATGAATCTATCTTGATTCACTTAAAGAATGACTTTTTTTAGTGATTGAAGCGAGAGCAGAAAGTTTTTATAGAGTTTCTCTTTCACTCTTTAATGCTGATGAACGCATGTTTCTTCAGTAATCTTTAAATTTGACTTCCACAACTAGTGAGGAATTATACGTCAACCATCGCACCGTATATCCAACAAAATCTTTCTATCATGGATATTTGCTCGCTGATCTGGTTATGAGTGATTGATCCGTATAGAAGCACTATTTTTTGCGAACTATATTGTCATAGGTTGCTCATTTTTAATTGCCTGTCATAGTCCTGTCTAAAACGGCCTTGATATTTATCAATTATAATAAACTTGCCACGATTAACAAATGTAAATTTATTTATTCCCTTCACTGAAATAGTAATGTATCCTTACTCTTGCATTGATGATTTTCTTTAATATCTCTATGTGGGGGAAAATAATTGATTATATTATATTCAACCTCTCTGCTATATCTCTTGTAGAACGACGTGGAATTTGCTCCAATATTACATTTAAACGTTTGTCGTCTAAGTCTGGAACACGTTCCACTCTCGGTTAGTCTTTTAATTTCGTATCTCCAGAACGGATCTGGCAAACCAATTTCTAACTGCCCAATCGGTTATAAGTTTTATACCATATGCATTGCATCTTTTTTCACCTACTGACTTAGCATTTTTGACTTGAGTAAGGTATGATTATAGTAGTTGAGTAGCTATGAGTTGAGATACGAACGAATGTACACTTTTCATTATTAATTTAAGAGGTTAGAAAAAAAAGTTTAATATAACGAGCACTACTCCAAACAGTAGTCAGAACACTAAGTGATTCCTTCTATATTTAGTGAAAGCAAAAACTCGTTTGTTTTAGTGACTCAGAGTTGTGATTCGTAGTTGGTAAATGCGAGCAATATATTCTACCTAACTAAATTGGAAGTTTCTATGTCTCGACCTAATAGAAATTAAAGCGTCAATTATTGTAGTAACTTTACGTATTAGCAGTTTTAGTGCACTGATAGTTAAAAATTTGGATCCAAGCTTATATTGAAGTAATATTACGGTTATATACAATTATTTCAATAAATAAATGTATTCGTTTCATATAATTCATTTCCCAATAATCTGGAGCTATATTTTCATACTTTAATGTTAGAGTCATTAATTCTAAAAATCAAATATTACTAACTTTTCATCTCAATAGTTTGAAATAAAAATAATATATAAATAAATGTTAATTTTAAAGTTCCCTTAGTGAACTTCAAACAGCACTCAGATTCTTTATATGTTTATAAATATTTTGCATAATCTGTTTAATTAGCATCTTAAGAGAGAGGATGAATCGCAAATGTATCAGCTTCCAAATGAATAATTCAATTATTGGAAACTAGGAGAGAATCTGTAAATGGTATCAATAAATATACAGATGAATCATTATTTCTACTGGAATAGTTAAGTTCCTAACTAAAATAATTTTTTTAATAGTTAGAATTTGGATTTTTTGGCATAATTTATTATTAATGAAATTACATAAAATGAGATTTGTAAGTCATTTATGAATCTGAAATACAGACATAATTTTATATTTTCACTTGCCATATAAATTAACGAATTTTTACTACTTTTACAAGAATTTTAAAACAAATTATTCTTATAGTTAAAATATTCACATCAAACATATTTTGTATAAGCAAGAACGCTGCTGTGATGCAATTCGATTAACTATTCATGTTCTCTTAGATGTTAACGATTGATATCTTAATTAGCTTATGAAATATTACCAATGGTACTTCTATATGTAATATTATGATGCATTTTAAAGCTTAAAGGCAGATTTCAAAATAAATTTATGTTTTATTAATTAAACTTAATGCATCAAATACGTAAATAATGTTGAAATATATACATGAGAATAATTAGAAACATGGATTTTAAATCATAGCTCAATTCTAGAAATTTTTTTGAGAAACTTATTATGAAACTTTTTTTTAATCTTCCTCGCAATAATAGTTATTATTAGGAATATTATATTGATCATTATGAATTTTTTTATTGTTTAATTTTCAAATAATCAAATAAGAACATATTTACTGAGAGATAAGAACTCCTTGACGAAAGGCTCTTACATCATTTGTGTAAAATTTCTTGTGAAGCGGATGCATTTGCATTTATTTACATCCTCTCGTTCGTGTGGTGGGTTATTTGGATTTTGCTTTTCGTGTGCATTCCCCCCTCGTACCAATGCTGTGGCCGGCCATCGCTGAGTAGATTGGCTGAGGGTGTGAGTCATAGAATCAGCATCCGTTGCTAGAAGGATCTCGTAACATCAGTGCAATACAGATTGATATGCATCCCTAAAAAAGAATGAAGGAAAAAAGAAAAATGGGAATATTAAAACTAAAATGTCACACTTTATAAATAGATTGTTAGCTCTTATCTTCTTCTGAATTTCGGAATTATGTAAAATATTTTGTTCTTTGTTCCAACATGTACTGTTGTATCTTACCCTTCATTATCGTAAAAATGCTTCTTTTTGCCAATAAGTACTGAGTGTGGGAATGATTGTCACCTAGGGGCAGATTTGTAGTTCTAAACCATTTGGGTGAGTTCGATGTCCTTGGGGATTCTGATAACATGCATGCGTGTTGCTTCTACATGCGACATTAATAAATAGTCAATCTTTTGAAAACAATTAAAGTCTTTAATTCAAATAAGTTTGAATTAATTTTTTACAAAAATCTAATTGTAAATCTCGAGAATATTATATATCAATTCTCCTTAAAGAGTTAAGAAAACCATACTTTTTGATTTAAAACCCTGTTTGTAACTGCTTTATGCAATTTTCTTCCCTCAATATTTCAAGAAAAAAAAGAATTACGGTAAACGAATAGTTTCAATAGTTTTAGCCACTTTTTTCAGAAAATGATACTATTTTATTGCTTAAAAATATATTTAATTACTATTTTTCGATCATAGGTGATTTCTTTTCGACATATCTATTAATATACAGGGGTTGGACAAAAATATGGAAACACCTTTTAAAAAACATGTATATCTTTGCTTAATATGGTGTAGGAAACCCGTTGGCATCCAAAACAGCTTGCAGTCTTCTCGGAATGGATAAATACAGTTCCTGTATGTGTGCCAAGGGAATATTATACCATTCTTCCTGCAAAACGGTGGCAAGTTCAGATAACGATGTTGGCGGTGGATAACGAGAACGCAGTTTCCGTTCCAATGTAGACCACAAAGGTTCGATAATATTCAGGTCTGGTGACTGTGGTGGCCAGAGGAGATGGGACAAATCCTCCTCGTGCTCAAAAAACCAGTCCTGGAGAATGTGAGCTGTGTGAACAGGGGCTTTGTCGTCTTGGAAGACACCATCACCATCGGGGAACAAAGTTTGTACCATGGGATGAACTTGATCTGCCAAAATGTTCACATAAGTCTTGGCAGTCATGTGCCCTGACACCGTTATCATGGGGCCAGCAGAGAACCACGATATGGCTGCCCAAACCATAACAGAACCCCCGCCATGTTTCACTCTTGGCAACAAGCAGTCTGTATTATAGGCTTGAGATGGCGTTCTCCAGACGTAAACTCGGCCAGAAGTGGGAAACAATGTGAAAGAAGACTCGTCAGACCATATTACACGCTTCCACTGCCCTATAGTCCAGGCTTTATGACTTAAACACCACCTTTTCCTGTTACGGGCATTAGCATCACTGATGAGTGGCTTCTGAATTGCAGCACGGCCAGAAATTCCCTGTTTATGAAGCTCCCTTCTAATTGTTTTGGTACTCACAGGGTTCTGTAACACAACATTCATTTCAGCAGTAACTTTTGCAGCTGTGGTCTTCTTATTTTTCGTCACAATTGCCCTTAATGATCGTCTGTCACGATCACTCAGCACACACTTTCGTCCGCGCTGTGATTTAGCAGATGATGTTTTTCCGCTTTTCAAATATGCGGAATAAATCTTCGATACAGTACCTCTTGAAACACTAAACACCTCGGCTACCTTGCTTACGGAAGCACCTACCATACGTGCTCCAACAATTTGCCACGTTCGAAGTCTGTTAACTCTGACATAATGCAATGACAACCTCACATAACAGTACTCCGACAACAACTGAACTGTTTAGCACATTTACGAAGTTATATAGGTGGCGTTAGTAGTCAAAAACGCCAGCGCCACCTACATATTTCATTAAAATCAATCTTTCTTTTCAAACATGCATTTTACAAGGTGTTTCCATATTTTTGTCCACCCCCTGTATAAAACCGTAAGTTAAAAAATGTTTTATTATACTCTAAAATATCTGAAAAGTCTCTAGATAATAACTATTTTTTTGCAAAAATACTCAGTATAATTATAACTGAATTAAATATCATTCACACACGAAATTTGTAGAGAACTATGCTGTTGTATGTAATCTTATACGTGGTTGGTATCGTATAATGTCTTAATTATTAC
>BMAW01012526.1:82075-114352 GCA_019974015.1 Nephila pilipes | reverse complement strand
AATAGCTTCAGGTTCAGTTACGTATTGCTGATTCTTTATCTCAGCGAAGAATTTCTTTATCCAGATCTTGAACCCTAGTTTTTGTATTTTTGTTCTTTTACCCTTTTGTGGTCATTCTGTAAAACTTGATGCTATACAAGGTTCTTTCATCCGGACAAACAAATAAAACTCTGAAGGTCAGGTTGTAAGGATGATAATTAGAAGCTCCCAACCCTTTTTTAAACGGTTTCCAATATCCAGAATTGGGCCATAGAGTCGAAGTTGTTTTGCAGAAGTAATGTGTCTTCCTCAGCCATTTCAGACATTTCCTCTGTGGACTGGACTGCTTCTGCAGTCGTAATATAGATTCTTGATGACGTTGTCTCACTAATAGTACGAAGAAGTGGATTACATGGGTATTGGTATTGTCGGTAACATTTTTTGTGACTTTCTATATACCACGCGTGGAGGACTCGCACTGTTTATACGGCTACGGCCAATTCACTGTTCGTTCGAGGAATATTTTTTGACGATTTTGCGCTTTCCGAAATAAAAGTGCTGATCACAAATGTTGTTTATGAAACCAACTTCCTTCGAGGCGGACACACTATCTCACTTATTCTTCACAAGCTATAGTTATAGATATAAATAGTAGCTGAATAACAATCTTTGCAAGGTTGCCCACAAACACTTGCGAAAGCTTCAATTGCTTACATTAAGGATTTCCTTTACTAAAAATGTTTGTCTTTTTAAATATCGAATGATCCTCGTAGCTCCAATGTTTATAGCAAGCATCTCATATAACTACTTACTTCCAGTAGATATCTGTTCAACTGGCAAAAAAATGCTGTAGATTTGTCAAACGGATTTTCTGTGGATACAATGTATATCTGGAAGAAGCATATGTAATTCTGAACATCATAGGTTATTTGAAAAAGATCCAATATATATATAATTGTAATATGTAGGCTTTCTACATAAGTTACAGGGATCCTACTTAATTCTAGAATTTAATAATAAATATCCCCCTTCAGCTAGATGCTTAGATAACCATAGTATCAGTAAAAAGTGGAATAGACTTGTAATGGATTATTTTAGTATACAATGAGTAGTTACAGTAATTGTATGTTGTACGGATGTATGTCTAAAAGTCCAAACGAATAATAAATTACAGAACTACTCTCTTCGAGTCTTATACTGGACAATGAGTCTATTTCACCGAGGAATTTTTCCTCATCTTAAATATCATAATGATTAGTCGTGTCCTGAAAATCATTCAGATTTCTATTCGGAACAGCTGACAAATACTTAACACACATTTCAAAATGAAAAATGCTTCAATATAAAATAAAACTGTTTTCAATATAAAAAGTTATTTATTTTGTTCGGATTCTTCTTCGAAGAAAAAAAATTGTTGCGCATTATCTTCATATCTGAATACTTAGAATTCAAATACCAAGAGCATGCTTCGGGCTACATGCCCTTTAGATAAAATTGCTAATGAATAAATAAATGAATTTTTAAGATTACCAATATGTAGAGGTAAGGTTGTGAGCTGTTTTGTTTATTTGATGTAACTGACTATATTATACTTTTAAATGAATAAGAAACGATGACATACATTCTTCACAATGATATCCAATAAGTCAATAGTTTACAATAGTTCGCTTACTACAAATAACCGTATTTGTTCAAAATGGATTTTTTTTCCCTTATCCAATGGAATACTGTTGAACAATATAACAAAAAATTTTGAAAATCGGAAAAATTGGTCTTTTTTTGTAATTGAAGTGGCTTTATTCTTCACATCTACATTTCTTTTGAGGGTGGAGATATTTAAATGAGCTCGCGTATCGTGATTATCTTCTTGCTACTAATAACTTGAGAATTAACACTATATATGTTATATATATATATATATATATATATATATATATAGTGTTTGCGTTGGGTAACGTTATGTTTTAGATTGCTTACCTTTATGATTATTTTTGGTTTAATTAATTAAAATATATTTTTACTTAATATTTTTAATTGGTGTTACATTATTTTCAATGATTAGTTTAGTGTAAATTAGTATGTTGTAATGAAATGGAAGATATTTACTGTGTTTACCTTCTTTTCTCTGTGGTTGAATTTCTTAATTTTCTGATATTTTGTTTGTTACCATATTTTTATAATTTAATTTGAGCTGCATAAACATTAATTTGATTACTGGTGATTTCCTTAAATATTTAAGTTTTTTTTTGCTTTAGTTATGGATATTCTTAAAATGTTTTTTATTTGTGAAATTGTCTATGTGTGTGTGTGTGTGTGTGTGTGTGTAAATTTATATATATATTTCAGCCATACGCTATTCATAAAAAATCAGTTTTCTGTATGAATTATTAATTACTGGCTTTAGAGTAATACCTTTAACACGTTTGATGTCAGCATGTAATACTTCGTGGCTTATCATAATGAGGTTGGTCAATGATAAGTTTCTAAGAAAAAATTTTACCTCTTAATTGTTTTCTAATGGTTTTAGAAAAGTCTTTAAATTAAATTTAATCGCATTAAGCTAATCGTTTTTCTTTGTTGAAGTAAAAACTAAAAATCCATTCCTTCATCACCGGTATTCCTTAAGAAATTGATCCAGAGGATTAAATAATGTCAAAATCCTTATTATTAAATTATTAGAATTTATACAAAAATAAATCATACGACGTTTAACAAAGAATCCAAAAAATTTTCCAGTCTTGTAATTCTCCAATAAAAACCTGAGTTAATCACTTTTTTTTTCAAGCAGCCGTGAAATTTTATACGCTTGAAAATCGAATTACTTTTCATACCTCCTCTAATGAGCACCCCAACCACAAAACCTTTTTTTTTCTCGTCTCATCGTATTAATTTTGTCTAAATAAACTACTTAGAGCTTCTTGTAGGAAGAAACGATAAATTCTCGCTTTGGCGTAAAATAATGCGTCTCCTATCGCCAAATTTGTTCTTTCCAACTAAGCACGAAAGCAACCCATTTAAGGCATCCCTAATGATCCGTAAAATGCGAGACTTTGAAGAATAACTCCACTCGAAGAGACTTTCACTTCTTGTGTCCCCAAGGCGCGTATGGATGAATACGATAGTTTAATGAGTGATGTGTCTTCAACCCGACTACCTTGGCTCATAAACTCGGGCTCCTAATAGGTTTCAGAGTTTCAACCAATCTATTGCTGACATTTCACGTGTCAAGAGTCTTTTAGACTAAATTCATTTCGAATGTCAAATTTCTATTCGCGCGTCAAAGGGATTCCATGTGTTTTATTTCGAAAACGAATGATTTCCGAAGCTATCGAAGAATAGTTACAATATATCGTCATGAATTACTTTTGAAAAACGGTTTTAAATTGCTTAAAATGTATCATGAATTTGGACTGCCTTCAGGAATAGTTGCTGTCACTTTTAATGTCTTGTGAGCTAGCAATTTAAACTTTAATTTAAATTGCTATTAAAAATAATAATGAGCGACACAGCTATTCTTACCTCTAAATAATGTAAAGAATTACTCTACTTTTCTTTTTTTATAATCAAATTTATTCCGAATACTCTTCAAATCTTGTTAGATATCTCAGAAAAAAGGAAAAGATTGATCATGTTAGTAATAGATTTTTCTTTCTAGATCAGGACTTGATCCTTTTTATTAATTCCGCAAACAAAATATGTATAGATAATTAAGCTTTCCGTTATAAATTACTGAGATTAAACAGAGCTTTTACCGCTTCCTCTCCTCCCCTTTAATTTTAACTCTTTAATTATTCCTATTGTTCGTTAAGAAATTATGAGACCATTTATTTTTGAAAAATCATGAAATAAAAGAAGGTTCCACATATAATTTAACATGATATTACAACATATATTTATTATAATTAGGTTTAAATAACTTTGAATAATATATTATAAGATTAAGTTAACAAAAATATTAGAAATAAATTAATAGTCACTGTTAACAAATTATAAGACCACTTGCCCAAAACAAAAACATATATGAAAATTATTATGATATTGGATCTCTAATTTCTCAATAACCTGAAACACTGTTTTAAGTTTGACTTCAGAAATATTATTCCATTATTTTACCATGGCTACTTCCAGTTCATGACCAAATGAAAACTGTTTATTGATAACAAAAATTTAGCAACATAATGTACCTTAAAAGTTGTCCACAGGGTTCAAGTTTAGACTTCGACTTATACACGGGGAAACATTAACTGCTTCTTTTTCTAGCTATTCCAGGGTGGATTTAGATGTATGGTGCGAAGCTTTATCCAGCTGAAATATCCAATTAGCACCGCCTAATAAAGGCCCAAACGGTGTCATATGATCACATAGCATAGCTTGATATTGAGCAGAATCCACACGTCTGAAATTTGCTGTAAATGGCACAATACATCAAGATTAAAGGTCATGACATGATGTTTTTAGCCCATTTCAGAGTTTCTTCTCAAAGATGTTTTCATTTTCATAGATTTGTATTAGTATATTTGATTTATAAGACTATCTTCCAAACTCTTACATGTGAAGTTTTTTTTCTATTTTTATTTTTTTGCTGAAACGCTTTGCAATTTTATGGGTCGAAAGTCCTTCTTTAGTTAATAGTCGAAAATTTTGTCGATCACTCCGTAAGGTCAAAATTCTTTTCCTTTCAGATAATTTTATTTTGTTTGAATCGTCTTTTCTAATTATGGTATTATGAATGTCAATTTTAGAACGCTTCATTAACCTAGATATTTCTCATTCAGATTTACAAGTATCCTTATAAAATAAAATTTTTCTCATTTCTCCCTCAGATAACTTTTTACCCGGCAGCATCTTCATATGAATTCTAGGTAGCACAATCAAAACGTGCATCTTTGCTTCTCGGGTAATGCGGTCATGTTAAAATGACACTAATGTGACGTATGTACATTAATTTTCCCAGGTGGTCTTATAATTTCTTGTCAGGTATCTCATTCAGTTTTTAGAAAACTTAGCAGATCTTAATATAATTAATATTAATTTTTAAAGTTGTAATTAGTTCAAAGATTGTTTTCCAATCCATTTCAAATACGTATGATTAAAATTTGCCTTTTATGTCTTCAACAGAAATGTGTAAATTTGTTAGTAGTCTTATAATTTCTTAATTCATTGTAGATTACATTCTTAAATTGTAGTGGATTCTAGAAGAATTTATTCTTTAAATTAATACATCTTTCGACAATTATCTTCCTACCTGCATATAATCATGCTACATATGGAATAACATTATCATATAAACTAATTTTTTTCACTTCTTATGATAATAAAAGCATGGACTATTGATTAATAAAAAAAATGTAAGAATGAAAAAAGGTAGGTGATGGAAGGTATCAAAAAATCCCAGGGATTTTTAGATAATATATAAAGAACAAAATAAGCTCTGAAATATATTTAATCGACAACAAAATAAAACTTTTAATTTCCAGAAATCATGAACCAAAAATAAAACCATTTATGGTTCGGGAAACTTCTAATGAATCATGAAGCAATTTTAGAAATATCAAAAAACTATTAGGAAGACTGGAAAGTAATATCGTTTTTCTACATTAAATTTAAACAGATACAGTTTTATCAAGTTTTTATTTTTAGTCAATGATGTAATCATCCTCGTTATCAACAACCTTTTGCCATCTAGAGAGTAAATTTTCAATGCCGTGTTGATAAATATCGATTGGTTTTTGAGCAAAATACCTGGATGTGGTATTTTGGACATCATCTAAATTTTCAAATTTTTTGCAACTTAGAAATTATTGTAGGGATCAGAATAAAGGAAAATTCGATGGAGCAATATCGGGCGAGTATGGTGGGTGAGGCAATACCTCCCATTCCAAATTTTTTCTGGTCTTGCATTATCGTGTTGCAGAATGATACCTATTTCTATTGACTATCGCTGGGGAATTTTCAATTAAAGATTGATTTACTCTATCTAATTGTTCCCAGTAAAGGTCTGAATTCACAGTTTGTCCAGGTTTATCACTTCAAAATGAACAACCCCAAGAATATTCTACCAAATACACAAAAGTACCTTTTTAGGATGTATACCTGGCTTAGTATTTCTTGACGATTCATTCAGAGAGAGAGCCCTACCTTTCACGTTTTGGATTATCATAGAGGACCCATTTTTCATCTCCAATGATCAAGCGATCAAAAAATGCTTCTTTATTGTGCCACTGAAGCAAAGAGTTGCATGTGGTAGATAGGTTGAATTCTTTTTCTTCGGATAGGATCATGCGGTACCAAACACCTGCTCTGCTTCCTTTATCTATCTTCTGAAAATGTTCTTGAATGATCAACCAAGGTTGGTTAAGAGTGTTTGACTGCTCCTCGATTGTCTGACACGGATTTTCTTCCACTTCCTACCCTTAATATGTCATTGTCTAAAACTATTGAGCTTCCTGATCAGTACGAGTCAGAAAGACCGAAATTAACGGATTTGAACGTAGAAAACTACCTTTGGTATTTATGAATGTCTAATGCATTTGGATAAACATCGTAAATGTTTTTGGTAGCAACCATTGAGTTACTATCCTTGTGAAACTCAAAAAGCATATAATGTCGAATATGTACCTCCTCTGATATTTAGCTGACCATTTCACGTAAAATTTCAAAGAAAAAATTTTAAGATTTAGTTATTTACGAATAAACAAATCACTCTAACCTTCAAAATGTCTTTGGCATGATTTTGGAGTTCTCAAAAAGTTGATAATTGACTAAGAATATCGATATGCACAAAAGTGACATCACTTTTCTATCCCCCTGATATAATGCTCTGAATAATAATAAAAGTTCGCTTTTTAAATGATAAATGAAGAATTTTTTACTAAACACTTAGCAGAAAATTCAAATTATGACAGATGTGAAAAGCTATCGATTGGACAAATATCAGCGTTTAACCAAAGCATGTGAAATATTTGTTCTAGAAATATGGAGTAAAACCGCGTGTAAATAATAAAACATGACCCTAGAAACATGTTTTCAAATGTGTGTGTGTGTGTTACGCGCATGCTTTACAGATGGCACAGATTCAGAATCTAGAAAAACGTACAATTCATTGCCTAGAAATATAGAAGTAAGTATAGAGAACAAATAATTCAGACTGAAAAAAAAAAGATTTATTTTCAAATTATTGGGAACAAGATAATATGTCAATAATAAATATGCTGTTCTTTTGACTTGATGAACTTGGTTAAGAAAATTTGTGATGGAGGATCAATGATCTGAAAAGCATATTCATGTGACTATATCAATCTCTTGCGGATCCCAAATATTTAGGATAGCATTTTATAATCAAGTTATATAAAAGAATCTCCAAGTGATACACTTTCGTTGGCTTTTAATTTATGCTGTATCCATAGATTTCTAGCATTTCGAATAATATAATCATATATATAGACAGAACTGGTTTGGCTTACATATCAATGATGTGGTAAAACTGTATGATAAATTGGAAAATGTAGTTTGGATCATAGAACGAAACGTGCAACAATATTACGATCTACAAATTTTATTTCCATATCGTTATATTTGACAAGTATGTGGTTAAATCATTCTCTGTACTGCCTTTATCTAAGAAATTACTCTAGATAATTTGATTAAATTTATTCTTGATATTAATTGGTTTATATGTACATAATCTTGTAAATCACAGCTATTACTATTGATTTGTTTGGTTTCAGAAAGTCGTAGATTGAAGTAACCCGCAGTATGGAGAAGAGAAAGGCTCGCTGTGTGATTCCTACATTTGAAAGATTACAATACGCGAAAAATTGACGATAAAATCATGGTTGTTTATGGTAATGATAGCCCGTCATATGGCACTATTGTGAGGTGGAAAAGGAATTTTCTAACTGGCCACATATCCCTCATAGGCGATCCAAGAAGTGGAGGACCATCACTCACAGAAAGTGCTACCATAGTGAAGTTTATTCTATTAGATCGAAAAGGAACCATAACCAATGATCATGAATGAGACTGATCATAGTTACAGCAGTGTGTGAAAATTATTCATAAAGAACTACTCATGTTAAAAGTGTCAGCCCGCTGAGTTCCACGATTACTGATTTATTTTCCAAGGCAAAACTGACTCGACTTTTCAAGGGAGAAAATGAATTTTTTGGAGCAAAGCTGCAATAAAAATTGGCAATTTGGAATTTAGTATCTATCAATATAATTCATAGACCAAAAGATGAGCAAGGATTGGAAACACGACGACTCGCCTTCCCCCCAAGAAAGCTAAGATGAAAGAGTATACAGTGAAGGTCATGCTATCAGTTTTTTGACACAGTTGCGGTATCATCTTAACAGAATTCCTGGAGAAGAGTAAGTTTGTGTCTATAACAGCACTTTGCTGAACCATTCATGTAATACTCGGATCAAGAACCGGTTCAATGCAACCAAAAAGGCATCCGTCATCTTTTCACAATTCATCTGCTCATTCATCTCGAGGTGGGATAGAAGCGAAGTGGTTTGAAATTTTGCCACATCTCCATTACTCTCCAAATCTCGCCCCAGGAGATCTTTTCGTATTTCCAGAACTCAAAAAAAAAGAAAGAAACCATTGTGGGGTAAGTGATCTGACTACCCAAATGATGTTATTCAAGAGGGAGAACAATAGTTTTCGAGGCAGTCGGCTTAGATCTACATTAACGGCCTTCAAAATTTCTCTGTTCATAACGCATAACAATTACAAGCTTAAATCTGGTTAAGTGCTCCTGAAATTTCTGCTCTTATTTTGATCCTATATTTCTTTATATAATCAGAGTAATAAAATTAATCCTAAGTAGAAGGTTTAAGCAAAGGGAAGTTTTACAAGCATAAAAATCCAAAAATTCATTGTTAAATAAATTTAATTTACCCTACATTGATTGATTGAACAGTAACATTATTGAATGAGATTTTGCATCCTAAAATGAAAAGAGTTGACTGTTTCGCAGAATACGAAGAAAGGGTTTTACATTTTGCCTTAATAATTAGCGAGCTAAAACCCTTCCCAAAATATGTAATCACAAAAACCTTAGAATACAGAATTAGCTGTAAAATAATTGCAAAACAGAAGTAACCATCACGTTCTGAATAATCTACCATAAGTTCCATGCTATATAATGACTTGCAAGAAAAACGTACTAAAACCACCAAACATTCTTCCGAAATAACCAGAAAATTGAATACTTTTAAGTAAAAACTATATTAATAAATAAACGAAAGACAACAGAATAAGTTCAATGTCACTCAAAAATACAAACCTCATCGACAAGAAAATATCTTACTGACGCAAACAACGCTACTACAGCTTCTGTATTCTTTCTGAAGACCTCTAACGCGTATGAGAAATGGCCGCCTGGCACATTTTTTTACAACCTTTGAATCTCGACCTCTTTTTAAATATCTCTTCTGCAGCAGAAGGATTAGCATCCCTTTCGCTTCCGAGACGGTCCAATAGTTAATCCGATTCGAAGAGAAAAGGATTAACCGAGGACGGAATGAATAATTAATACGTTTTGAGCCGTGAATGAAAAGAATCTTTCTCCTCAAGAAGGAAACAGATTTATAGTGGAAATTAAAACACATAGATTGGAAGAGTTTGTCGGTAAACAAATAAGAAGAGTCCACTAGAGTCGTCGAAGGGGGCTAGGGAAGAGGTTCAACAAAGTTTGTTGGGAAGAAAAGCTTTTTGTGTTATTGATGATACAATGCCATGAAAGAGAATGTGACGAAGCGAGTGCTTTTATAAAGCATAATAATCTGTTAAATATGTATTCAGAAATTTTAAGTAAATTATTTAAAAAAAGATTAAATAAACAAATTAATTTTTAAACACAGTTATTTTATTTATTTATATAATTTTTAATAGCAATCATTGCATTAATTATATTTACATTAAAGTATATTTTTATCATAATATTCACAAACACATTTTCAACTAGTAAACAATAAATATATATAGCTTCCCCCATATTCCTTTGTAAAGACTGAAATATACAGAGCACGTTTAAAACACCATGAAAATAGTATCTTCACCGTCATTTAACACAAGAAACTATTATTTCTTCTAACAGAAATTTCTCTTATAGAATGTGAAATTTAAAGATAAAATCATTGATTTCCAATCAAATTTCCAACGCCTTGAAAAAATGATGTTTTCGAAATAGGCTCGAAAATGTACTTAACTTATTTGTTATAATTTGTAAAGTATAATTGTCTGTTATTCAAATTTTTAATAGTCGAATATTGTCTTGGACCCTTATGGGTGTCAAAATAAATCGTATAAAAATTTATTCAATTAGAAGATCTTACAAAAAGGAAACAAAGACAAATTTATTTATTTAAAAAAAATTATTGCTGTGTCTAAAAGTTAAATAGAAAAGCCAGCAAAATTTTTGAATGAGGTGGATTTCGATAATTTTCTTGCTTGATACTTTCTTGAACCAAAAGTGATACAATTCCAAGTAAATTCTCTCTATAAGAGGTTGTAGACCTCTACAAAGAAGGAAATGTTCCCCTTTTCTAGCAAAAAAGTGAGAATATATATCACAAAAGTACTTCAGTTAAAGAGTGTGTCTAGTTTTATTTTTGTTCTGCTTTCTGGTCGTATTTTAAGTAGCAAAGTGTGAACAATTTTCTTTATCTTTCGTCCAAAAATATTTACAATCACAAATAAAGATTCCATTGAATAAAATAAATTATTCACGTAATTCACGCATGCGAAATTTATTTGTAATGTAACAATATTATGTCGATTCAGTTATCTTAATTTCGACGAATAACAATTCAAAAGACACATCAAAAAATAATTTTTCAACCGTACTTAAAGTATTACACAGAATTCAAAATCCTTTCCTATGCAAACATAATAATGACGTTTCAGAAGTAGGTAAAATACAACTCTATCTCTTTTTCCGTATCCTTTTCTTTAAATAAATCTTGATACATTGGTTTCCATCAATTTTTAATGGGAAAAAATGCAAATCAGAATGAAGTCAGTAAGAAATATGTTACCAAGTTAAGTGCGTTGCACAATAAGGGTTGCCAGCGCAATAAATTCTAGTGGTCTTCTGCGTTCATGAGTAGCGTAATATTTGGTCTTATATACGATAATGTGTGAAGTAATAAAAATAAATCGAACCTTAATATAAAACATGGAAATAAAACTTAGTGTATGTACCAAATATAAAATATTTAGCCTTAAATCAAAGTTAACTCGATATATGGGTTAAAGATTTTTTTTTTTTTTTTTTTTTTTTTTTTAAATTTTTAAGGAATTTTTTAATTTTTTTAGAATTTTAGATTTTTTCTTTTAGAAAACTTTTTTAAAAATTGCATCTAATTGTAATATTTTATTTCATATAAAGATACCTTAAAAATTAAGTTGTTTAAATTGATTTTTTTTTTTTTTTCAAATTAAAAAACTAGAAATTTCGTGATAAAAAAGATTTGCATATAAAAAAAAAGAGTTTCTTTAAACTCCTAATAATCGAAAAATGGGGTAATTATTTTGACTATTTAACATTAATTTCTACAAAAGTGAAAAAACATTACTGAAACTTAGTGTAATCTGACTCTACTCTAAACACTGATTTCATATTTTTCTGAATTTTATTTTCCGTTTATACTCAGGAGACCAATAAACAATTTCTATTCAGAAAGGCAATAATAGGTTCTCGTTAAGATAAAAAGTTCATGATAAAATTAAGACTCTAAAACTGTTATTAACATTTTCTTCAATCACTCTCTCTCTCTCAATTTTATAATCAACGAAATTACTTAACATAATTACCTATATTAATTACATTTTGTTATCATGTTTACGCTGAAAGATGTAAAATTTTTGTAATATCGCAGTGTTCGACTAGACATCGGGAGCTTCAAAGATTTTGCTGATAAAATATAGATGCTACTGGAGCCGAAAGAAGCATCAGAAACTTTTCTAGACTTGTCTGGAAAGTTCTCAGATAATATAAAAGATCAGTTTTACCTCTAGTCGAATAAGTCGTTGTTAGGAATTCGTCCGAGCACCATTTCTGCGATAAGTTGTCTAATCAGCAACAGCTAAATGTCGTTAGTTTCCGGTAGAATCGGGCCTCTGGGCCAATATTATTTTGTTTTAGAACTGTTTAAATTCTTTATTATGCTTGCATTACTTTCACGTTTACAGAAAAATATGTAAACGCTTTCGTAAAGGCATTTCATGGAAGTCTGCTTGAAAATTTACTGAGCATAATTAAAGATTTTTTTTTGCTTGATTATTCTATTAAAAGAATAATTCAACCGATTATTGCAGCCGGATTAACGGAGTGGTCATGATCATTATCTCCTGTCCACTCGGACATCGTTTCTTTGTATTAGTGGATTCGTCGTTTTGAGAACTTGTGCCCTTTTGGGTGTTCGCGATGTTCTCTTCACTGGCGCGGGGAATTTTTGGTAATTTGAATTGCAGAACATTACAATTTCTTCCCAACCAAAATAAAGCGTGATTAAATAAATAAGATGGAAAATGAGAAATATAGTTGATTGAATTATAGATTGTAACACTATAATTTACCACTACCTTCCATGTAACTATTAAACGGTAGCCAGTTGGCGCCACATGTTCTTTTGGTGAGCAGGACAACTAGCTAGCGCAAGTGCGATCGAAGACGAGAGACTTGGTTAAAAAGAACGATGGAGTGATGTTCGTGAATCTGTGTTTTATTTATGAATTTGTATCCTGTCTTGTATTGTGTAACGTGTCGAGCATTAAATAATATTTGTTCCTGAAATCATCCTGGCTGTTCGTTATTTCGTCCTGAAATAATTACAACATTGGAAGGATTACAAGATAGTGATATACAGGCGAAACAGAATTGAAACGATTGAGGGAAAATTGAGGATAACGATAGGCTAACAGATTTAATAAATTGGACGGAATCATCGTAATTAATCAATTGGGTTGAAGCCTCTCCTAGAGAAAGTAATAAGATACGAATCGGCTGTGTTTTATTTAGAACAAATGATTTCGCAAGCTGTTACTTCATTTTTGAAAATAAGCTAAGATTGATCTATTTAGGAGGAATTCATGAGACAACAATCTTCTATATTCTTTTTATTGTTAATTAATAGTTTTGTTCTTCTCTTACGTATCTTCAATTGGAGTTTCGTAATTATTGACTATTTAATTAGATTGAAAGAGTATGATAGAATTAAATAATGAATGAAATACGTCACTCTCTAAGCACCCACCATGTTATAGAACTGGTGAACCTGTGGGGCTCAAAGTCGTGGGTATAGTAAGGAAGTTGAGTACTAACTCAGGTTTCATCTTCATCACTTGATATAAACTCAAAATTATGAGTTCCGTCACCAATGGCCCTCGTGTTGCTTCTTAGTACGACATTACTAAAATAATCAATCAATTGACTATTTTAGATGCATCAGAGATTTAATAATATTTCTATCAAAAAAAATTATAATCATGTAAAGTCCAATGATCGTGGTCGTTTCGGTTCTGCGATTTCCGAATCCTGGTTCTATTAAACAGCCATTGTACGAAACAAGAGGGGATATTTCAAGTGAAAAGATCCTTAAGATTATAATGTTGCAAGATGTGGAAGGTGCGGGAAGAAGCGACTGTAGCGTCCTCTCATTCCTTACCTAGATTCAGAGCTCTTGGTCCAATGCCAAGGTCTCTCGTATAACCTGGTGTGAGAAATTCATTCAAATTCAAAGCCAAATTGTAATCAAATACTCCTCCCTTTAAGAAGCATTCAATTTTTTTCAGTCTATGAAACTTTATTTCGATTCAGAAAGATATAAGTGAGAGAACACCAGATTAAAAGAAATATGCATCTTTTCTTTTACATTATTTATGGCTAAATTAAGACGTTTTAAAGTACACCCTTTTTTTCTTCTTTTTTTTTTATCATAGTAATATTAAATAAATAATGAAATTTTACCCCATAAAATTATAAAAGAAATCTTTTACAAAATTGATAACTGGTGTAGTTCAATCTATGAAAAGATTGTAAGAAACTGAACTCATTTTCAAACATTCCTATGTGTGATTACATAAAATTACTCTAAATAAATACAGAATAATCTACATATTAAATCTATAAGCGATCCTTTGTTATCCTAATGAGTAATGCTTACATAGTCATAATATTTTTATGTTTTTTTCCCTATTTTTATATTTCTTGTAGTACCTGAGTCCCACGTACATCCTCTATGTTATAAACTATTCACTTTTCGACAAAATCTCCATCTCTTTCCACTCACTTATGCCATCGCGTGTCTAATCAGGCAAACCCATTGAAGAAGTGCGTTAGTTGTTGTCGACTTCAGAACTTAATTACATCTTTCACCACACCTTCAGAACAAAAGTAATGTCCCTTTAAGAGCTCTTTCATTTTGGGAAAAGGAAAGAGTCACAAGATCAAGGGCAAACACGTTTCGTTGTTTCATTCTCATCTCCGTGTAAGTTGTCAATTTTTTTAGTTCTCAGCACACCAAAGACACCTGGGAACAAAGAAAATTAAAGCATTACTTAGAGGACACATGTAGCTTTCATAAACAATAACTTTGAAACTCGATTAACATTGATTGATAGATTAGTTTTATTAACGTCGCACTAGAAACAACAAGATATAACGTTGGCGACGGATCTCAACAATTTTGAGCATAGATAAAAAGTCGAAGACGGCACCTTAGCTGGCATATCCCTCTCCTAACTTTCACACCATACCAATAGGAGGACTTCGAGCCTCGACAGAGTTAACGTACATCAGCCCCAGCTACACGGCAGGCCTTTAGTGGCATTAGGGCCCGAACTCACGACTCAACGAAAACCACCATCCGTGAGTCCGTAACCATGACCACTAGACTACAGCGCTTACATCGACTAAAAAATAAACAAATTGTGGTTTCCGAGGCGTTACTTTTCAACCAGTCCTCGTAACTAATTAACTGAAAGATCCACACATTTCAATTTGATATCAAATACTATAAAATACACTAAACCTGAAAACATATTTTATTAAGACTTTGTCGGTGTCTCTATCTCTAATCAATAATATAATACAATATTTTTTTTAAATATATAAATATTATTTTTCTTTCGAAATACTAACGAAAAATTGACCGATTTTTCTAAACTGCATAAATCTTCATTCGAGCATTGGGAACATTGAGTAAATGCATCCAACGCATAGTTTCTATTTGCAATCTTGAGTTTGCTCATCAATTTTAATTTATTAATAGACTCGGGTGTCAAAAATCGTGAGATAGCAATATTCAAATGGTTTTATTAACTGTTTATTAAAATCGTATGTAACTAAAAGAAACATGAGGGCTATTAATGACGGACATCGTAAATTTGAACCTCGTTCAAGTGACGAGGACGAAACCTGCACTTGATGATGCACGTTAAATCTGTTGAGATCCAAAGTCCTCCTGTTGACGTGGTATGGAAGTTAGGAGAGGGAGATGCCAGTTCAGTGTCATCCTCGTCCCTTGACCGAGTCGTAAAATTACGAGATCCGTCGCTAATAGCCATTGTGTTGCTACTCAATGTGACGTTAATAAAACTCGACCAAATCAATAAAGTGTGGGACTTATGACAGATGTGTATACGAGGACAGTGCAATAAGTTTTAGTGCTGATGATTGTTAAAAGCTGAAGACTTATTCGAGCGCCTGTACAAAAACGCTATCGGCTGCAATGCCTCTTCTGGACTCATGTTTATCAATTGGACATCCTACATTACTAGAAAAATATTGCTTGGAAAAATGAGTCACGATTTTCGTCGGTAAGAGAGGATGGTAGGGTTCGAGTGCTGTGCAAACCCCACAAGGGTATGGATCAAAGTGTTCAATAAGGCACTGTGAAAACTGGTGATAGCTCCTTTATGGTGTGAGATAATTTTACATTGTATAGGCTGAGTTCTCTTGCCTAACTGAACCAATTTTTGACTGGAAAGGGTTATTTTCAGCTACTTGAGAGCAATTTGCAACTTTTCATGGACTTTATGCACCGAAAAAATGATGGTATTTTTAAGGAAGACAATCCGCCATATCACCGGACTAAAATCCTTCTTGATTGATTTGCGAAACATTCTGGACAATTTCAACGAATTGTTTGGGTACCTAAAACCCCAGATGTAACTCCCATCAAACATATATGAGATATGATCAAAAGATCAGCTCACGCCCCAAATCTTGTATCTGCAAGACTTTCGCAATTTTGAAAGACAGAAGAGGCAGTTGAATATTTCTTCAAGGTAATGCCTACGACTTTTTAAGTGAATGTCATGTCAAGATGTTACAGTTCTCTGGGCAATAAGATGATCCAACATGATATTAAGGGGGTATTCCATGATTTATGGTTCTTCAATGTAAATAATAGTGCAATAAATGAATATTTCGATCTAATTTCTGTTTCAACAGACTTAGCTTCATTAAATAAATTTATTTCGAGGATATTTATCATTCTGTATAAATAGATTTCAAATATTTCAACTATCATTGGACTGAAAGATAAAATCACCGAGAATTGAAAGAACAATTATTCCATTTTGTACGAGAACACCCTCTCTCAGGAAACAGAAATGACGTCTTATCGATATAATTGTTTTAAAAAAAGGCCAAGGAAGGAAAAATACATATCGAAAAACTTTCATTTTGTATTTTCATAAAAACTATTAATTTCTTTAAAGTAAAATTAATTTGATAGACTTTAATATCTTGAAAGTAAATTAAGAGCTAAATACTTTCACATATTTACAACATTAAAAATTAATGCTATAGGGGGTTATTTTCTCGAATTTCTTATATTTCACATAAAGAAGAATTTTAAATTGCTTGGTCATATTTTACATTACTCTAAATCTTAAATTTTCGAAGTTCAAAGTTCAAAGTTTACATTGTTTTAGGAGGAACATAGTAACGCAGAGTCTCCTGCACGGGCGAAGCGAAAAGAGGAAGAATATTTTCCCATATGTTTCAATAAATACAAGAGATTTTTTTCTTTAATTCACGTAGTCTAGGTGTTGGAATTCTTAGAGACTTAAGCTGCCGACAGAAAGTTTTGAATGAATCCTCCCTACAACTTCGATGAGTGAGATTCGCTGACACTGCCGATTCTTAGAGCCCTTGATTGCATAAATTAAAGTTGAAAAGGAATGGTATCAAGAAATAAGAATGAACGCTTTACTTTTAAATGAGAAAATAGTAAAAATTAGATAAATTAAAGTTAAACTACTCTCTATCTCTCTCTCTCACACACACACACACATATACATACATATATATAAGTGTACGCGGGAATATGCTCTATAATTTCACGTGCGAACTTCCGCGTTTTCTTTGTTTCGCATCTTGGGGATTTCCGGCATTTATTCCCAAACTTCAATGAGATTCAAAAACAAGTAGTTAAAATAAATAACTACTAATGTTTGTAAAACGAAATAAGGAAGTGAATCTTCAGAAGACTCGTCTCAATTGTAGAGTTCTCAGGAGAATAGTCTTAAATGTAGGTTTCTGGGTACTTTATTTCGACTCCCAGCATTTGCGCTACTTATAAAGACATTCTAATGAGACCAGATCTAGTTTGAGAAAGCATGGACAAGGTTGTCAAAGAGCAATGGAGACCCGTGAAGATCGATATTTTTCCATTACAGTGAGACGTAACAGGAGTATAATAATTTCTCAGCAGTCTCCTGAATTTTTTGCGACTACAGGAACTGAAATTTCAAGTGTTATTTTTTTTCAGAAGGCTCTTTGAGAGAGGTTTGCTTGCAATATTACCTGTTGTTTGCGTCATCTCTTATTTTGGTACAGAAAAGCTCTTTTATCATGGTACAGAGAACGTTGACATTGAAGCAGGAATCAATAGGAAGTTTTCTATTCACTGATGAGGCCAGATTTAAGGTGACCACTGATTCTCAAATTATCTTCATACGGAGAGAACGGCTAAGTGTCTTTTGACATCTGAGAAAGAGAGAAAATGTGACGGTCTGGGCAGACATGATGTTGTACTGGTACCTTCATGTTTTTGACAGATGTTCTGTGATTGCTGTGAAGTACAGAGATGAAATTTTTGAGCCCTATATTCGTCTTTTTCAGGAGTGCAGTTGGCTCTGATTTCACTTTTAATAATGAAAGTTATCATTCTATGAACAAATCTGTGGCATCTACTAGTAAAGCAGTGAAATATATTCGCTAGATAATTATTGGCCAGCCAGATCTCCAGATCTTAATCCTATACAATATATTTGGGTTGATCTTGGCAAGGCAATTACTTCTTATCTACCTCCAGCCGAAGTCATTAGAACCTAAAAACAGCATTGCTACAAGAGGGGGAGGATAGTTGGTTGACTAAATTCTGGCACTGTATCCTCATGGTATACATTGTCCCAAACCCTAAGTTAAGATGCTAAATTTTTCTAGTACTAAGAATTTAAAATTCTACCTTAGAGTAAAAAATAAAATGAAGTTCAATAAAATCTTATATGAAGTAATTGCGTCATTATATGTATGGAATAAAAGCAATGTCATGAAATAAATTAAAAATATTTGGCTAAATATTTTCCCCAACCAAATCAATTAAATAATAATGCTTAGGATTTAAAATGTTAAAAACGAATAGAGTTCGAAGCAGAGCATTTAGTCAAGATATTCTCATAGTCAGGGATCAAATACAATGACTACACATAGGGTGATTTCTCCCTGAAAGAGGTATTTATATGTATGTCTTGTGTGATCAATTCGAAAATGTGTTAAAGCACTGATATTTAAAAATAATAAGTATCACATGATTCCGTTTGTTGTTTATTTACAGGTTCTATTGATTCTGCTAGTGGTCATAAATATCCGATTTAATCCGTTCTAATACATCCCGGTATGGAATGGTGGGAATGACTGCATCGGTTGCAAATTTAATTAATTTATCTACTATCTCATTGCCCTTGATACCCACATGGGAAGGAATCCGACAAAAAATCAACTGGCTGTTGTCCAACTTTAGTTCATGAATTGTTTTTAAGGTGTCTATGATCAATTAATGTGAAGAATTGTACGGATGATTTAAAGATTCCAATGCACTCGTATAATCTCATAAAAGGAATGAAACCAACTACAAAAAGAACTCACATACTGTCTCATTTCCAGCATAAATTCAAATTGTGAAATCTGTAATTTGAAAGAGGCTAAGAAGTTAATATATCCTATTAACTTATCTTTATTCCATCTTGTAATACTTCTTTTAGACTTCTACTCTGATGAGCAGTACACATGAACAAACATGAGTACTATAATTGTTCCATTAGTTGATGTTTTTTTCATATTATATATACCTATGTGTATAGTTCATTTCTTTAAAATTTGTCTAGATCTTCTGTAGATCATCAACCAAAAGTGGAAATTTTCCTAATTTTGAAAACTAGAGTATTTATTAGATGATGCTTAAAGAATATCAATTAAATTAATCGATAAAATGTACAACATTTGACGTTTGATTCAAAAGGCAACATTTATCAATTTAGTTTATCTTATCATCTCCAGGTTATCTAAAAGGGGTTCCTATTAATTTAATTTCAGCAACATCTGGAAAAAACGAGACCAATAATAAACAGATAACTGTCAAAATGACATAGTTATTAGATATAAATGATATCGCAGTAATTCTTTTATTTTCAAATGACGTTTTACTATGAATGCAACCATAAACATATTTCGAAAATGGAATGTTACAAACTATTGTTTTCTTCGTAATTTCTTGTTATAAAAAACGATTTAATGTCCTGTGTGAAAGTATCCAGAAACATATAATAAAAAAGAACGATTATCTGAGCCCCATTTTATAAGCGTTGTAATAAAAAAAATTATCCGCTTTAAATACTTCTTTCAGGTAATTAAGGATTAATCAGTTTTAAAAAATTTTACCTTTCTTTTGACTTATTTTACATTCACATAAGTGAATTATATCTTATTTTACAATCACTTGCTTTATTTTACACTCACAACAATCATGGCAGTGGGAACTCGGATTAATCTAACCGAAAAATATCAATGATATTAATTAAACGGTATTAGTTCTTTATTTATACTCCAATCTAACTTCAAGTTGAATCATACTGAACATCTGATATGCATTAGTTTAAGTTTATTCCAGCAAGATGGTGTTGTTTCTTCTTACAGTTGCCGATGGGTCAGTCTAACCCAAAGTTCCCATTCACCTGACATTTTTACAATATTCATCGTATAAACATCTCTGCAGACTCATAATTTTTTTTTTTAATTTATCTAAATCGAAAGGTATCGAATTAATGTGATTGTTTATTAAAGTCACACTTAGAAGTAAAGTAAGGACTATTGGCGAGTGATGAGGAAGACTCCTGAAATGGCACCTTCCTCTTCAACTTTCACACCAACAGGAAGACTTGGGAAAACCGACCATATTTAACGTGCATCAACCTTACTAAACGGCATGTTTTCAGTAGTATCAGGGCTCGAACCTAATATTCTACTAAAATAACGCAGGCCGCTTGTCCTCAACTGTAATAATTAGGCCGATGATATTGTTAGAGATTCATCATTTGTTAGAAAATATATATAATACAGATTATAACCGAGAAATGGACGAAGCCGAACTGGAGCATTAAGAAACTGGACTGAACCTTTGTTATGAAAATAAAAGTTATCATACGAAAAAAAAAACTTATTGGTTTGAGCCCGCAACAGATATTTAGTTCAGGAGATAAGGTTACTAGTACAAAATTTAAGAAAATATAAGGCATCAAAAATTATCAAAATGACTTCCTTTCACTGTTGCAAAAAAGGAGCCACTGCATTGACTTCAAGGGCAATAAGTTGAACCACGTTTTTAAAAGAATTGCTTCATCTGTATTTGTCTAAGCCATGTAGAAATATTTAGAGATTATTGTAGTGATTAAGGCAACGCAACGCAACGTTTTCACATTTTTCTTATTGCATCCAATCATTAGTTTTAGACTATTTCCAAAAAACCTAATAACCTGGGAGGGAATGTGTAACGTTGGGCTATTCACTTTTGGCTATTTATATTGCATATAATTACAACTCTTTACCAACCAAAATGAAACGTAAGTACGTAAATTAGATAAAAAGAAATGTGAATTAAAACAGAGATAGTGATGTGTAAACGAAATAGAATTGAATGAAAAGAGGAGGGAGAAAGATGATAACAACAAGCTGATAGATATTTGTAAAGTCGATCAAATCATTGTTATTAATCGTTTGGATTGCAGCGACTCCTAATTAGAGCAACTAGGAGTCAAACCTATTTTAAACAAGCGCTTGAATCGAAATGAGTGATTTGGTAAGCTAAGACTGTATTTTTAGAATATAAACTAGAATTAATTGAGTTAAGAGGGATTCGAGAGAAAAGAGAGCTGTCTTACATATTCTATGCTGATAGTTAATAAACTGTGTTGTCTTTTTCTGGAATATTTTCAACTGGATCTTTGAACTTAATGACTTATTAGATTTTAAGATGGTAGTGGAATTAAATAATGACGAAAGTCAGTCATTGGTAATGTTATTCATTGTGAACTAGGTATTTAAAAACGTATTTTATTTAATAAAGTAATATATATAATTATGTAATAAAGAGCACTTCATATTGTCCTTAATAAGTATCGTGTAGATTTGAACCAATTTTTTCTGCCAGGTTAATAGACTGTTTCTCTTTTCTCTTTTACATTCGAAAGGCAGCGCCATTTTTCCATATTTCAGTAAAAGTCCAAGCAAACAACTAAAGCTCTTATGATTCTGCTTCTTATCCAATCACAGCAACCATCGTTGGTATATTCATGCAACCTAATTAAGCTCTGAATTAGATCATTAAAAAAAATGGCGCTGAAAGATACAGCAAGTGTTTGTACGAAACGTTTCGTCAGCCACGCAAATTGCGGCCACTGGCCGACAGGAATGCTTCGGTCTTGGATCGCAGTGGAGCCGCGCAAAGTGATCAACAGGGAATTCTAAACAGGATATTATCTCCGGCGCGCAAATGAAAGAGGGGTGGCAGGGGTGGTCGTCTGCGAAACCCTTGAACTTCGAATATCCTGAACGTGTGCGTAAGAGGGATGGGAGAGGAAACCCACAGCGATCTTAATAGAGGCACGGTAGGCAAACAATTCACGGATTATAATTATTGCAAGAAGGGCTAATTGTTGAAGGATCCATCGGCTGATGAATATTGCGGAAGGTTAGCTGGGGGACGTCTCGGAAGTGAAGAATGCTTAAAAATCGGTTGTTTTGTAACCCAAAGGTAGAATTTCAAAAATATATCGTATGTCTGCATTCATATGATAACATTTTTAATGACGATTAAATCATGCGTGAAATTATTAATCTGTTATTAATAAACGTAAATATTAAATTTCTAAATATTAGGTTATCAGATATAATCTTCACAACGTATTTTTATAGTATGATAATGGAGATTTGGTCACGAAAAATCAAACACTAAAACATTAATTATAGTTTACTTTTAGAAAAGCATTGAAATTTGAAAAAAACATTCCGATTTTCACTTTTACAGGTACAAATTTCCATCGGTTATTGAAAACTTGTGAGAAGTGAATTATTTCCATGAAGAGATTTATATTTACTCTTCGTTCACAATTTTACGTTAGTTACTTAAAAAAGAAGCAAAGATTTTTTTTAAAATGTTTTCAACACTTTATGCATACACTCTTGATACAAAAAGCAAAACTGCTTGCAACAAGAAATAACAAATGTCATTATTTAAAACTAAAGTATCTAAATGTTTAATCTGAGTAAAATTGAATATTTGAGAATTGAAATATAATATGAATTTATTCCAAACTTTCATTTGTTATCTGCCTCTAGTGAGTGTATTATGTACATATATCAAATAACATTCGTAACAATGAAGGAAAATATTCGCCTATTATATATATATATATAAATCGGCAATAGATGCATAAAATCAACAGGAGGGCACATCATAGTTGTTTTTTCTTTAAAATATTCTCAACACTTAAATGTGTTTGCTTATATTTCGTTTATTATGTTTTTCCTTACTTAATCCTTAATCTAAAAATAAATTAAACATAAACTCGAGAATCAAATTCATATTAATAACTAAAAACTTACAGAACAATAGAAAGCTCGGTCCTATGCCTGAATGCAACAAGCAACTTTGTTGAAGTAAATCAACAAAGTAAATATTTTTAAATTTGGTAGATTTCCTGTTCAGGTATGTTATTTTGTCTATGTGTGAAATTATAACACGGGGAAAAGGCACGTGCTCCTTTGCCAATCCCTGGATCCGACACTGTGTGTATATTTCTCCAACATTTTAGTTTTTTTAGTTCTAAATAAGTATTTCAATAGGTTTTTAGCAGTTATGATTTGTATTATGTATGAGTTTGCTTACATAAAAATATCGTATTATATATAAACAAGGAGGTCATAAAAATACTTCCCGTACATTTGAACCTCAAATGGCCTATCCTCTCAACCATTCGAAATGAAATTTCAGATATTGTTATTTGCAGGTATATGGTCGAGGTTGTGAGGATTCAAAATAAAGGAGCTCTAACAATTACGTTTATAGTAAAAAAAATGTGATGATAACACCAACTTTATTACTGTTCAAATTGATCAGTGCATTGAAAAACCATAAATGGCATTGGAACGATACACGTATGCCTGAAATTGCCGGAATAAAACTCTTGCAATGATTATCGTTGTAAAAAAACAAAGAAGACACAAGAGACGAGAGGAGAAAAATCTTTTACTGGAATTACAAGTGTTTTCAACGTGCCCTTCTTCTCAGACAATAACGTATTGCATGTGGGATATTGTTGACAACAATGATAAACGTAACATCACAGTCGGAATCCGTATAACTTCACGTTTTATAACATCTTTCAATTCTGTAAAACCTCGGGGATTTGATGCGAGCACTTTATATTTCAGATAATTCCAGAAACCAGAAATCCGTTGGAGAAAAGTCGAGGGATCGCAGAGGCCCCGTAACTACAAACTTACGGGAGATGTATCTGTCTCCAAAGTGCCATTGCAACACTTTCCTAACACATGTGGAGGGGAACACCATCGTGCCTCCATACGATGCCCTTAGCAACATTTAGCTGCTGCTATTAGAGAATTACGTAATCCTGCAATACTATTGTATATCAAGCAATTGTGATTGAGCCCGTTTTCATACCTGTGTAAGTAACCTCTTCGGTGAAGTACGTGAAGCTTCGGTGAAGAACGAATGTGCTTGCGATACAGCACTTCAGCTTCGTGTAATGGCGCTGGGGGTTTTCATCCACTCAGTGAACGCATCTCTTACGTGCCATATCCGTTCATAATATCCACAGCAACCACCTCCTGTCTTCATAATATATGTTGAGGAAAACAATCGCAAAGTCGATATGTTATTCCTCGTCTCCAGATTGCTACAACTGAACGAGCTGGAATCGATAAGGAAGCATCCTCAGAACACAGCGCAGAACCTTGAGGACTGTGGTTTTCGGTAAATACAAATTGCGGTCGACACTTTTTGCAGTATGCAATGGACCTGCAATAATCATATTATTCACCTCAACATAAACTAATGGTCATTAGGATCCCTGTTTATCACCTGTGCACCCAGTTTCATCAAAACTTTACCAAATAACGTACAGTTTTTTCGGATTATGGGCCTTTACGTAGAATCAGTTTTCCTCAATAAATTCACCCTACTTCTGCAGCATTTCCCTAGATCAGATAAAACAGCATTTTCAATTTACCTCGTTGTTCCCTATAAATGTAATCTTGTTGGCACGTTCGAACACCTGATTGAAAAAACAATCTTCCCACACTGCTTATTAAAGGTTTTACGCAAGCAACATTGATATTCTGTGATTGATGATTCTACTGCTTATTCCTGTAAATTATGCAAAATGTTTCTTTCTCTTTATTGGTTTTTTTTTTCTGTCTTACATTACTCTGCATTCAAAATGTTTAACGCTAGCAGTTTTCCTCCTAAGTGTATCGTTTCAATTTCATTTATGGTTTTTAATGCGCTAATAAAGTTGCACAGGAAAAAAGTGGGTGTTACCAGTCGAAAATTTCAAAACTTTTTCACTGTAACCGTAACCGGGAGAACTCAATTGTTCCAAATCATCAAAATCTCAAGTGTATACCCTCAAATAACAATATCTGAAATTTCCTTTCGATTGGTTGATCATATAGACCGTTGAGCAGATCATGTAAAGGGAAAGTTTTTTATGATCATCCTGTATATATCAATATAACTTAGTACTCTTAGTACTTAAAATAGCTTAACAATGACAGGCTTACGAAACCAGTTTCCTATTCAATGTATCAGATGAAAACAAGGAAGTATTAAAAGTCAGCATATATTTAATTATTAATATTATTCGCTGTACATCATAAGTAAATTATTCTATATTTTACAATGTATATTTTAAATATTTAGTGATATTTGTTTTTCAATACATATTTGGGCTGTATTATTCAATTCAACATTTACTTATATTTTAGAAGTTATAAATATCTGCGTTTTTGATCTCGAACTTGAAGCAAAATATTAAATTTTTAAATTCATTGTATTTTTAACATGGTTTTGAAGCTCTTTTAAAATTTCGAATAAATTACTTGAAATCTTATATAAGTATTCTAAATCCTTATTTTTTTATATACAAGATAGTCGTTTAACTAATTAGTTGATTAATAACGTTTATTATACCTGTCGAAGTTCAGTAAACGTAAATATAAAATTTCTGTGAATCAAATATTTGACTTCATAATCAATTAGAGAATGCAATAGATTAAAACAAAAAGCACTAAGTTGCAAAAAATTTAGAGTTAATATTAATATTTAATTACGAATTATTAATTAGAATTTGTAAACATTAATATTTAACTATGTATTATTATTTTTAGAATTTGTATAATATTAATATTTAATTTTAAAGGAATTATTTTCTCAGCTTTTTTTTTTTCATTGTGGTATATTTAGCATGAAACATTTCTTTATATCTCATTCAAAAAATAATAAATTTTTGAAACATGTTTAATATTTTTTGCTTAGACACATTTCGTTTATTATCAAAAATGTTTAAAAAGGCAAAATCAAAAATTGCAATAAAGTTAAAAGCAAAAAAATTGCTTCTTTCTCAAAATCACGAATATTTGAAACCAAAGAATACCGGAGAGCATTACTTCCTAGGGGGAAAAAACGCTGTTTCGTCGTTATAAAGTAAATCTAGTCATTACATTATTAATAGCAATAATAGAACTACTTTTAAAATATCAGTTCATTTTCTGAAAAAATCATTTCACCCTTCCCTTAATCCTCCCTTCCTTCACCGTTCTTTTCTCCATAAATAAGCACCTTTAACTTAAACCAGAAATTGAAGCGGAATTTTGGAATTTTAAGGATACCTGGACATGCGGGGGAAAATAAAGTACTATATTTAAGATTCCTTGTTTTTATGACATATATGTTTTATAATTATTAGTAGTGTTTAGATATTTTTTATGCCTAATAATGATATTTCAATCATTATATGGAACTATAAAATTAATTATTTAGTCAAAAAATTGGGGGTTTCCCTTCTTAGTTGAGTATGGACATGAATTTCGAGACATGTTTGCATTTAAATATAAATTTTTCTTAAAAATGTATACCTTAAATGTATGTAATATTTCATTCCTCATGTATAAAATAATTTACAAAAACTAATGAACCTTCTTTTTAAGTGATACTACTGTATATTTTTATTTTTTGAAAAGTTATACAACTTTGTAATTTCGAGAATTTTATTTATTTTTTTATATTTTTCATGTAACTAATTATTTCTTGAAATTTAAATATTACTTAAAGAAAAAAATATTTTGTTTCATTAAATGTATAGAAGTATAGAGTAATTTGGAACAATATAGAGCAATATTTTTAAAGGGTACCTAATATGTCTCAAAAACAGTGAGCGTATTCAACTAAGAGGGGAAAAATATTTTTTACTAAAACAAAACTTCTATAGTTTTATAGAAGGATTAGCATATCATTATAGGTACATGAAATATCTAAGCTTTACTGATAATTTCAAAAATTATGTATTACAAAAATCAGGAATAATAAATATAGTACTTTATTATTCCTGGCATGTCCTGGTAGGTATAAAACTTCCCCTTCTATTTTTAAAATATTGATACTATGTAAAAATTGTACATTTTTTTCTGTTTTTCAAAGTTGAAATAATGTTTGATTTAATAAAACATAGTCTATCCATGTTGTTTACTTTCCTAAAAAATGTATTTCCTTTGAGCTTACCATCTTTTACCGTGTTACATTTTAAAGGTGTTTGCACCTTTTTTAAGAAGAAAAAAAAACATTATTGTCTAAATGTTAAAACGATGCAAATAATTATAATTTTTGCATCAGCATTAAAATTTTATCTTCTGTCATATTTAAATATTTATAAATATTTTATTGTCTTAAAGTGTGAGAAATAATGCTTCGTATAATGAGATGTCACGCGGATATTAAACTCTCTAATAAAAGCATTTTTTTGTTTTATTTCTTTGGCCCCCTCACAATATTTTTCTTATTTAAAAGCGCAAAAAAAAAAAAAAAAAAAGGTTGAAAAAAGTGAAGCTTTTCTTTCTCAAAAAAATATCATGGCATTTTGAACCAAGAAAATGAATATATCGGTTTTTTTTTCAACCCCTTTTTTGCGCGAAAAATTACTAACAAAAAATTCATTTTTAGAACACTGTGGTATAGGCCTTATTCAATCAAAATTGTATAATATTTGAATCATCTATATCTTGCAACTTTTATGAACAAATTTTTATATCTTTAAATCACATATTTCATTATTTTTTTATCTGAGGGGACAGTTTATAATTCAAATTATTATTTAATAGTGTTTTAAGGTTTTCTTAAAATTATCCAAATAACACTAGAAAAATTTTTACATACGCAAGTTAATATATTCATGTGTATATAAAGTTGTAAAAGTGAGTTATATATAAAATTATACTTTTACTGAACTTTGTATTCATTCTTATGAGTAATATAGTTCAATTGTAAATTTAAAAATAACTGAAATTATATATTTTGAAAAATTAACTTTTGAATATAATGAGAAAAATTGAGAATTTTTATCATAAAGTTTTCTAACTTTTTCATTTGAGAGCAAAATATTCTTTTTAATGAATAAAATGTTTAACAATATTCTTAAATAAAATTTAGTTTCGGATTATTCTGGAAGTTAAAACAGTAATTGATTGAATTATTAGTATATTTTACCTCGCTCCTCCTGCAAAATATTATAATTATACAGAACATTAAGTCAGTGCCCAACCTAATAGTCAGTCCTGCTTACGTGATCGGCTCAGATTTCTTATACAAGTAATCTACGTTGATATATATATATATAGGACCGAAAATAATGTTTATAAAAATATTCACACAGGACGCATTTACTGTATGGGACAGAAAAGGTAATAAAAGTTTCCATTTGACGATCTGATTTAAAATTTTATATAAAAGTAATAAAATTTTGCAAATTTATAAATTTTTGCAAAATTATATATATATATATATATATATATATATATACATATATAACACATCGATCAATAACTCCCGAGACTAACCCAGATATGGTGCTCGTAGTAAACCAGTAACCAGGTCTTTCTAGAGTACTAACCTTTGCTTGAAACGTGTCAAAATTTTAAGTCGATCGGACCAGGAAAAAGGTTTTTTGAAGTGAAGTGAAAAAGGTTTTTTCCAAGTGGGTGCCGCGATTGCTTTCGATGGAACAAAAACAGCAACGAGTCGATGATTCAGAAAGCTGTTTATCGCTATTTACTCGCAACAAAAAAGATTTCTTGCGAAAAAAAAACAACAAAAAACAAAAGAAAAAAAAGATTTGGAAAAGCGTTGGAACGATTGTATCACCCTGAAAGGTGATTAACAAAAGGTCTTATGTTGATGAATAAAAAAAAATTTTGCAAAAAAAATGTTGTTTTCAATTTTAGACTCGGTAGTTATTGATCGATGTGTTATATATATATATATATAATATTTTAATTTGTAGAGTCTTTATGATTGCAATATCAAATGCTATAATTCAACTTTAGATTAATATATGATTTTGAAATGCTATTTGATTTCCTTTTTCCGATATAATAAGCTTGAAAAAAATTCCAAAAATTATGATCATTACATTTCTCTCTCTCTCTCTCTTTCTCTCTCTCTCTCTCTCTCTTCCTGTTTAAGTTTGATAATATTCTTCGTATCCCACGTTTTGAAATCTAATCAATAAAATAATGGCTTATAAAATACAATCTGTTATTGTTTCGAACAAAAATAATTTTCTGAATTATATCATTTATATTTTTGTTGAATTGTATATTATTTCTTATTTAATATCGTTAATTGTAACAATTTACATAGAAGTAATCCCTTTGTAAATAATAATAAATAATATTGAAGAAAACCATAAATAAAAAACCGTAAAAAATAAATTAGTATTAAAATCTTTTCAGAGATAAATATGTACAAAAAAATGAATTTAATTCAAGCCATTAAAACAAATGAGCTATTCGTTTACACACACAGTTTAATATAAAATTCAAAATAAATAAGTTTTACATTTCTGTAAAAGGTATATAATGCGATTATTTTTTTTTTTCAAAAAGCACTAGATATTCCTTGAGACAAAACTGAAATATTGTATCAACAAGAACAACCATTTAGCATAATCGGATTAAAGGCATCCATATGGATGCGCAAAACAAGAACCAGTTTCCAGCGGAGCATTCAAATTGTGAATGATGACATAAAAAGCTTCCAACTTATCAGGCATTCAGAGTGGGTAACCCTCTCCTTTCATCATGTCTGACCGACGGCTTAATAAGATGGAGCACATCCGTCACATGACAACAGCGTTGAAGAAATGGGACACCTGCTTTATTGCATTCATATAAATATGAAAGAAAGCTAAAGCAACTGCGAGAATCAACCAATGCATCATTCATGCGTTCCACGGAATCTCCCGAAATCGGTAACACTTTTTCACAACTTTTAGTTCCCATTCTTCATCTTTTAGCTTTTCCCTCTTATCAGAAAATAAGATTTCACTAAATATATCATGGGAAGTTCTTGGGGAAGTAAAATGTGAAAGGATCGGCTAAAAGGAAACATTGTTTTTCTGCGAATTCGACTCTAACATGCTCATTCCTCGATACTGATTGTAACGTAAGACTTCGGTAAAGAATATCTGTTGCAGATGATTTATACGCCGTGCAATAATATAAAATGATCGTTCATAAAATTATGATTCAACGTACTTTTTCTTTCTCTACAATGTGAACTTACATAATTATTATCAGAACATGCAAAAAATGTGCAATTCTGATTATATTTATTGGATGATAGGAATATATGTTACCATTGATAATATTATCAGAATTACGCATATTTGTACATATGTACATGAGGATGGTAAAAGTCAAAAGGTACATAAGATGGACAAAGATAGCATTACTAAGGAAAATTCCTTTACATTGTGTGCTGCCATCTATTAAACGACGCCAAAGCAAATGTGACGCTCATTCAAAGGTTAGTTTTGATTGGTGACGCGTAAAGTTGTACTCGAGATTTAGAGTCGATTAGCCACGATTTATGAGACCTTTATTTATTGAAATAGTTTGATTGATGGTGTCACTTTATTTTAATTTTCTTATATTTTTTTTTATTTCGTATTCAATTAATTCTATAATTTCATTTCAGTCTTTCATTTTTCTTTTTATAAATTTCTAATTTTATAAGTTTTTCTAGCTGTAATTTTTAATATCACTATTCTATGTAAGTTGCAGTGGCCTTTGATTATTCATTGGATTTTTCAAGAATTTAATGTTGGAATATTGGCAACTTTTAAAAACTGTTCTTTTTAGAGTTAAGTATCTTGGCAACGTTTAAAAATTGTTTTCTTCACGTTGAAATGTAGTTAAGTGTTTTGATACAAGGCCTTCTTTGGCTCATTTTTTATATTTTTTCAAGTATTTGAATACCTTGAAAGTAAGCATTCATGGGTTAGTTATATGTAAATATTTTTTCTAAATTTAATTTGTTTCTTTTATGTTAATATCTAAATTTGTTTTCAATGTATGTGATTTTAATATACTTGGTGAGTTATACTTGGAAAATTTTGATTTTTCTTTTGAGTTTTCATTACTTTCGTTTTGGTATTTTTAGATTTTGTTTCTTAAAGATTTATTTTGGACTTTTCGTATTTTTTTATGCAATTTAAAATTTTAGATTTTAATTTTCAAATTTTTTTTTCAATACATATTTTTGGTTTTGAAACTATCTTTCAAAAATATTTTTTATTGATGGGATAGTTAGACCTATGATTTTAAAATAACCCGGTTTAACAGTCTAAAGCTTGTTACAACATTCAATATATCATTTCCCATTTTTATGTCTTCAAAAATAATCTTGTTTTAAAAAATTCCACATTTCATGTACTTTAATTTCTCTGTTATATTTGATTTATTTTTATCTAATTTATTGTTATTGTACTTCGTTACGTATTGTAACACTGAAAATAATATGATTGCAAAAGGAATACTGTATTAAAATGCAAATGACAAAAGAATATGTGAATTTCATAATACTCGAATATTGTCATATTCTACAAAATTCAAAAGCAGTAGGACGTCCGTGCAGTCTCTATATTAGTTATATTCAGGTTTGCCGATAGATCTTTTTCTTAACATTTCAAACTATATCTGGCTTTGATTTTAGAAAATAAAAGGTTTTTTGAGAAACAACATTTTATCTCACAGTATCTTCAAGTTTTTTATTTATTTTTATTTTACAGATTCTTGTCTAAAAACTATTACTGATCCAGACTAAAACTCAATATTTTAAGGCCCCGTATAAATGTCCATGACGAAATTCTAAAACACTTATGTCTGAATTTCAGAAAATGTGGCAACTCAATGAAAATTGGCAGAAAGAGCGTAGAAAACTACTTTGTTTTTAGTTTTAGCTATCTAACTCACTTAAATTCATCAAGCAAGTAGTTTATAGTAATTAATTTATATTCCTAAATTATGAAAGTATTATTTATGCTCTTTCTCAGTTTTAAATTGTGGATTATCATGTTCAATTTTTATAGAATATTTAGATCCTAGATTAACTGTACAAAAACTCGAACAAAGTTTTTAAAATAGTATG